>CATKUP010000548.1:0-131000 GCA_949786385.1 Onychomys leucogaster
CAGCATAGTACTCATCCATGGATCACACTCTGCTTTAGAGCGAGAAGCACACTGTAGCTTTCTAGACTCTCTAATACAGCAGGAAATCTGAGTGTGCCCAGAACAAAAGAACGGTGTTTCCTACACATATGGACCATATGTAGTCCAAATCTGCTTCTGAAACTGATACAAAGCACTGACCCTCTAACATCCAATGCTTGTCAGTTAAGATGAGAAATGTGTGAGCTTCGTGAACGATGTAGTTTGTTTGAGCAGAAAAGTGACTGCCCTTACCTGAAACGAAGTCTTGCCTGTAGGAAGACACAGAGCCTGGGATTTAACTCCATTTCTGAAGGGAAACACACAGCATAGTTCTCATCCATGGATCATTCTCTGCTTTAGAGCAAGAAGCACACTCTTGCTTAATAGAGTCTCAAATACAGCAGGAAATCTGATTGTGCCCATAACAATAGAACGGTGTTTCCTACACATACGGACTATATGTAGTCCTAATCTTCTTCTGAAACTGATACAATGCACTGGTCCTCTAATATCCAATTCTTGTCAGTTAAGATGAGAAACGTGTGAGCTTCGTGAACGATGTAGTTCCTTTGAGCAGAAAAGTGACTGCCCTTACCTGAAACGAAGTCTTGCTTTTAGGGAGACTCAGAGCCTGGGATTTAACTCCAATTCTGAGGTGAAACACACAGCATTATCTCATCCATTGATCACACTCTGCATTAGAACAAGAAGCATGCTCTTGCTTTCTAGAGTCTCTAAGACAGCAGGAAACGTGAGTGTGCTGAGAACAAAAGAACGGTGTTTCCTACACATACAGACCATATCTAGTCCAACTCTGCTTCTGAAACTGATACAAAGCACTGGTCCTCTACCATCCAATGCTTGTCTGTTAAGATGAGAAATGTGTGAGCTCAGTGAACGATGTAGTTCGCTTGAGCTGAAAAGTGACTGCCCTTACATGAAACGAAGTCTTGCTTGTAGGAAGACACAGAGCCTGGGATTTAACTCCATTTCTGAAGGGAAACACACAGCATAGTTCTCATCCATGGATCACACTCTGCTTTAGAGCAAGAAGCACGCTCTTGCTTTCTAGAATTTCTAATACAGCAGGAAATCTGAGTGTGCCCAGAACAAAAGAACGGTGTTTCCTACACATATGGACCATATCTAGTCCAACTCTGCTTCTGAAACTGATACAATGCACTGGTCCTCTAACATCCAATGCTTGTCAGTTAAGATGAGAAACGTGTGAGGTACATGAACGATGTAGTTCCTTTGAGCAGAAAAGTGACTGCCCTTACCTGAAACGAAGTCTTGCCTGTAGGAAGACACAGAGTCTGCGATTTAACTCCATTTCTGAAGGGAAACACACAGCATAGTTCTCATCCATGGATAACACTCTGCTTTAGAGCGAGAAGCACACTCTTGCTTTGTAGAGTCTCTAATACAGCAGGAAATCTGAGTGTGCCCAGAACAAAAGAACGGTCTTTCCTACACATATGGACCATATGTAGTCCAAATCTGCTTCTGAAACTGATACAAAGCACTGACCATCTAACATCCATTGCTTGTCAATTAAGATGAGAAACGTGTGAGCTTCGTGAATGATGTAGTTCATTTGAGCAGAAAAGTGACTGCCCTTACCTGAAACGAAGTCTTGCTTGTGGGAAGACACAGAGCCTGGGATTTAAGTCAATTTCTGAAGTGAAACACACAGCATATTTCTCATCCATGGATGACACTCTGCTTTAGAGCAAGAAGCACGCTCTTGCTTTCTAGAGTATCTAATACAGCAGGAAATCTGATTGTGCCCAGAACAAAAGAACGGTGTTTCCTACACATACGGACTATATGTAGTCCAAATCTTCTTCTGAAACTGACACAATGCACTGGACCTCTAACATCCAATGCTTGTCAGTTAAGATGAGAAATGTGTGAGCTTCGTGAACGATGTAGTCAGTTTGAGCAGAAAAGTGACTGCCCTTACCTGAATTTAAGTCTTGCTTGTAGGAAGACTCAGAGCCTGGGATGTAACTCCATTTCTGAAGGGAAACACACAGCAGTGTAATCATCCATTGATCACACTCTGCTTTAGAGCGAGAAGCACGCTCTTGCTTTCTAGAGTCTCTAAGACAGCAGGAAATCTGAGTGTGCCCAGAACAAAAGAACGGTGTTTCCTACACACACAGACTATATGTAGTCCAAATCTTCTTCTGAAACTGATAGAATGCACTGGTCCTCTAACATCCAGTGCTTGTCAGTTAAGATGAGAAACGTGTGAGCTTTGTGAATGATGTAGTTCCTTTGAACTGAAAAGTGACTGCCCTTACCTGAAACGAAGTCTTGCCTGTAGGAAGACACAGAGTCTGGGATTTAACTCCATTTCTGAAGGGAAACATACAGCATAGTTCTCATCAATGGATCACACTCTGCTTTAGAGCAAGAAGCACGCTCTTGCTTTCTAGAGTCTCTAATACAGCAGGAAATCTGAGTGTGCCCAGAACAAAAGAACGGTGTTTCCTACACATATGGACCATATGTAGTCCAAATCTGCCTCTGAAACTGATACAAAGCACTGACCCTCTAACATCCAATGCTTGTCAGTTAAGATGAGAAATGTGTGAGCTTCGTGAACGATGTAGTTAGTTTGAGCAGAAAAGTGACTGCCCTTACCTGAAACGAAGTCTTGCCTGTAGGAAGACACAGAGACTGGGATTTAACTCCATTTCTTAAGGGAAACACACAGCATAGTTCTCATCCATGAATCACACTCTGCTTTAGAGCAAGAAGCACGCTCTTGCTTTCTAGAATATCTAATACAGCAGGAAATCTGATTGTGCCCAGAACAAAAGAACGGTGTTTCCTACACATACAGACTATATGTAGTCCAAATCTTCTTCTGAAACTGATAGAATGCACTGGTCCTCTAACATCCAGTGCTTGTCAGTTAAGATGAGAAACGTGTGAGCTTCGTGAACGATGTAGTTCCTTTGAGCAGAAAAGTGACTGCCCTTACCTGAAACGAAGTCTTGCTTGTAGGGAGACTCAGAGCCTGGGATTTAACTCCAATTCTGAGGTGAAACACACAGCATTATCTCATCCATTGATCACACTCTGCATTAGAACAAGAAGCATGCTCTTGCTTTCTAGAGTCTCTAAGACAGCAGGAAACGTGAGTGTGCTGAGAACAAAAGAACGGTGTTTCCTACACATACGGACCATATCTAGTCCAACTCTGCTTCTGAAACTGATACAAAGCACTGGTCCTCTACCATCCAATGCTTGTCTGTTAAGATGAGAAATGTGTGAGCTCAGTGAACGATGTAGTTCGCTTGAGCTGAAAAGTGACTGCCCTTACATGAAACGAAGTCTTGCTTGTAAGAAGACACAGAGCCTGGGATTTAACTCCATTTCTGAAGGGAAACACACAGCATAGTTCTCATCCATGGATCACACTCTGCTTTAGAGCAAGAAGCACGCTCTTGCTTTCTAGAATTTCTAATACAGCAGGAAATCTGAGTGTGCCCATAACAATAGAACGGTGTTTCCTACACATACGGACTATATGTAGTCCTAATCTTCTTCTGAAACTGATACAATGCACTGGTCCTCTAATATCCAATGCTTGTCAGTTAAGATGAGAAACGTGTGAGCTTCGTGAACGATGTAGTTCCTTTGAGCAGAAAAGTGACTGCCCTTACCTGAAATGAAGTCTTGCTTGTAGGGAGACTCAGAGCCTGGGATTTAACTCCAATTCTGAGGTGAAACACACAGCATTATCTCATCCATTGATCACACTCTGCATTAGAACAAGAAGCATGCTCTTGCTTTCTAGAGTCTCTAAGACAGCAGGAAACGTGAGTGTGCTGAGAACAAAAGAACGGTGTTTCCTACACATACAGACCATATCTAGTCCAACTCTGCTTCTGAAACTGATACAAAGCACTGGTCCTCTACCATCCAATGCTTGTCTGTTAAGATGAGAAATGTGTGAGCTCAGTGAACGATGTAGTTCGCTTGAGCTGAAAAGTGACTGCCCTTACATGAAACGAAGTCTTGCTTGTAGGAAGACACAGAGCCTGGGATTTAACTCCATTTCTGAAGGGAAACACACAGCATAGTTCTCATCCATGGATCACACTCTGCTTTAGAGCAAGAAGCACGCTCTTGCTTTCTAGAATTTCTAATACAGCAGGAAATCTGAGTGTGCCCAGAACAAAAGAATGGTGTTTCCTACACATATGGACCATATCTAGTCCAACTCTGCTTCTGAAACTGATACAATGCACTGGTCCTCTAACATCCAATGCTTGTCAGTTAAGATGAGAAACGTGTGAGGTACATGAACGATGTAGTTCCTTTGAGCAGAAAAGTGACTGCCCTTACCTGAAACGAAGTCTTGCCTGTAGGAAGACACAGAGTCTGCGATTTAACTCCATTTCTGAAGGGAAACACACAGCATAGTTCTCATCCATGGATAACACTCTGCTTTAGAGCGAGAAGCACACTCTTGCTTTGTAGAGTCTCTAATACAGCAGGAAATCTGAGTGTGCCCAGAACAAAAGAACGGTCTTTCCTACACATATGGACCATATGTAGTCCAAATCTGCTTCTGAAACTGATACAAAGCACTGACCATCTAACATCCATTGCTTGTCAATTAAGATGAGAAACGTGTGAGCTTCGTGAATGATGTAGTTCATTTGAGCAGAAAAGTGACTGCCCTTACCTGAAACGAAGTCTTGCTTGTGGGAAGACACAGAGCCTGGGATTTAAGTCAATTTCTGAAGTGAAACACACAGCATATTTCTCATCCATGGATCACACTCTGCTTTAGAGCAAGAAGCACGCTCTTGCTTTCTAGAGTATCTAATACAGCAGGAAATCTGATTGTGCCCAGAACAAAAGAACGGTGTTTCCTACACATACGGACTATATGTAGTCCAAATCTTCTTCTGAAACTGACACAATGCACTGGACCTCTAACATCCAATGCTTGTCAGTTAAGATGAGAAATGTGTGAGCTTCGTGAACGATGTAGTCAGTTTGAGCAGAAAAGTGACTGCCCTTACCTGAATTTAAGTCTTGCTTGTAGGAAGACTCAGAGCCTGGGATGTAACTCCATTTCTGAAGTAAAACACACAGCAGTGTAATCATCCATTGATCACACTCTGCTTTAGAGCGAGAAGCACGCTCTTGCTTTCTAGAGTCTCTAAGACAGCAGGAAATCTGAGTGTGCCCAGAACAAAAGAACGGTGTTTCCTACACACACAGACTATATGTAGTCCAAATCTTCTTCTGAAACTGATAGAATGCACTGGTCCTCTAACATCCAGTGCTTGTCAGTTAAGATGAGAAACGTGTGAGCTTTGTGAATGATGTAGTTCCTTTGAACTGAAAAGTGACTGCCCTTACCTGAAACGAAGTCTTGCCTGTAGGAAGACACAGAGTCTGGGATTTAACTCCATTTCTGAAGGGAAACATACAGCATAGTTCTCATCAATGGATCACACTCTGCTTTAGAGCAAGAAGCACGCTCTTGCTTTCTAGAGTCTCTAATACAGCAGGAAATCTGAGTGTGCCCAGAACAAAAGAACGGTGTTTCCTACACATATGGACCATATGTAGTCCAAATCTGCCTCTGAAACTGATACAAAGCACTGACCCTCTAACATCCAATGCTTGTCAGTTAAGATGAGAAATGTGTGAGCTTCGTGAACGATGTAGTTAGTTTGAGCAGAAAAGTGACT
Source organism: Onychomys leucogaster (assembly GCA_949786385.1). Lineage (NCBI taxonomy): Eukaryota > Metazoa > Chordata > Mammalia > Rodentia > Cricetidae > Onychomys > Onychomys leucogaster. The sequence goes on from CATKUP010000548.1 coordinate 5,751, forward strand.
GCCCTTACCTGAAACGAAGTCTTGCCTGTAGGAAGACACAGAGACTGGGATTTAACTCCATTTCTTAAGGGAAACACACAGCATAGTTCTCATCCATGAATCACACTCTGCTTTAGAGCAAGAAGCACGCTCTTGCTTTCTAGAATATCTAATACAGCAGGAAATCTGATTGTGCCCAGAACAAAAGAACGGTGTTTCCTACACATACAGACTATATGTAGTCCAAATCTTCTTCTGAAACTGATAGAATGCACTGGTCCTCTAACATCCAGTGCTTGTCAGTTAAGATGAGAAACGTGTGAGCTTCGTGAACGATGTAGTTCCTTTGAGCAGAAAAGTGACTGCCCTTACCTGAAACGAAGTCTTGCTTGTAGGGAGACTCAGAGCCTGGGATTTAACTCCAATTCTGAGGTGAAACACACAGCATTATCTCATCCATTGAAAACACTCTGCATTAGAACAAGAAGCATGCTCTTGCTTTCTAGAGTCTCTAAGACAGCAGGAAACGTGAGTGTGCTGAGAACAAAAGAACGGTGTTTCCTACACATACGGACCATATCTAGTCCAACTCTGCTTCTGAAACTGATACAAAGCACTGGTCCTCTACCATCCAATGCTTGTCTGTTAAGATGAGAAATGTGTGAGCTCAGTGAACGATGTAGTTCGCTTGAGCTGAAAAGTGACTGCCCTTACATGAAACGAAGTCTTGCTTGTAAGAAGACACAGAGCCTGGGATTTAACTCCATTTCTGAAGGGAAACACACAGCATAGTTCTCATCCATGGATCACACTCTGCTTTAGAGCAAGAAGCACGCTCTTGCTTTCTAGAATTTCTAATACAGCAGGAAATCTGAGTGTGCCCATATCAATAGAACGGTGTTTCCTACACATACGGACTATATGTAGTCCTAATCTTCTTCTGAAACTGATACAATGCACTGGTCCTCTAATATCCAATGCTTGTCAGTTAAGATGAGAAACGTGTGAGCTTCGTGAACGATGTAGTTCCTTTGAGCAGAAAAGTGACTGCCCTTACCTGAAATGAAGTCTTGCTTGTAGGGAGACTCAGAGCCTGGGATTTAACTCCAATTCTGAGGTGAAACACACAGCATTATCTCATCCATTGATCACACTCTGCATTAGAACAAGAAGCATGCTCTTGCTTTCTAGAGTCTCTAAGACAGCAGGAAACGTGAGTGTGCTGAGAACAAAAGAACGGTGTTTCCTACACATACAGACCATATCTAGTCCAACTCTGCTTCTGAAACTGATACAAAGCACTGGTCCTCTACCATCCAATGCTTGTCTGTTAAGATGAGAAATGTGTGAGCTCAGTGAACGATGTAGTTCGCTTGAGCTGAAAAGTGACTGCCCTTACATGAAACGAAGTCTTGCTTGTAGGAAGACACAGAGCCTGGGATTTAACTCCATTTCTGAAGGGAAACACACAGCATAGTTCTCATCCATGGATCACACTCTGCTTTAGAGCAAGAAGCACGCTCTTGCTTTCTAGAATTTCTAATACAGCAGGAAATCTGAGTGTGCCCAGAACAAAAGAATGGTGTTTCCTACACATATGGACCATATCTAGTCCAACTCTGCTTCTGAAACTGATACAATGCACTGGTCCTCTAACATCCAATGCTTGTCAGTTAAGATGAGAAACGTGTGAGGTACATGAACGATGTAGTTCCTTTGAGCAGAAAAGTGACTGCCCTTACCTGAAACGAAGTCTTGCCTGTAGGAAGACACAGAGTCTGCGATTTAACTCCATTTCTGAAGGGAAACACACAGCATAGTTCTCATCCATGGATAACACTCTGCTTTAGAGCGAGAAGCACACTCTTGCTTTGTAGAGTCTCTAATACAGCAGGAAATCTGAGTGTGCCCAGAACAAAAGAACGGTCTTTCCTACACATATGGACCATATGTAGTCCAAATCTGCTTCTGAAACTGATACAAAGCACTGACCATCTAACATCCATTGCTGGTCAATTAAGATGAGAAACGTGTGAGCTTCGTGAATGATGTAGTTCATTTGAGCAGAAAAGTGACTGCCCTTACCTGAAACGAAGTCTTGCTTGTGGGAAGACACAGAGCCTGGGATTTAAGTCAATTTCTGAAGTGAAACACACAGCATATTTCTCATCCATGGATCACACTCTGCTTTAGAGCAAGAAGCACGCTCTTGCTTTCTAGAGTATCTAATACAGCAGGAAATCTGATTGTGCCCAGAACAAAAGAACGGTGTTTCCTACACATACGGACTATATGTAGTCCAAATCTTCTTCTGAAACTGACACAATGCACTGGACCTCTAACATCCAATGCTTGTCAGTTAAGATGAGAAATGTGTGAGCTTCGTGAACGATGTAGTCAGTTTGAGCAGAAAAGTGACTGCCCTTACCTGAATTTAAGTCTTGCTTGTAGGAAGACTCAGAGCCTGGGATGTAACTCCATTTCTGACGTAAAACACACAGCAGTGTAATCATCCATTGATCACACTCTGCTTTAGAGCGAGAAGCACGCTCTTGCTTTCTAGAGTCTCTAAGACAGCAGGAAATCTGAGTGTGCCCAGAACAAAAGAACGGTGTTTCCTACACACACAGACTATATGTAGTCCAAATCTTCTTCTGAAACTGATAGAATGCACTGGTCCTCTAACATCCAGTGCTTGTCAGTTAAGATGAGAAACGTGTGAGCTTTGTGAATGATGTAGTTCCTTTGAACTGAAAAGTGACTGCCCTTACCTGAAACGAAGTCTTGCCTGTAGGAAGACACAGAGTCTGGGATTTAACTCCATTTCTGAAGGGAAACATACAGCATAGTTCTCATCAATGGATCACACTCTGCTTTAGAGCAAGAAGCACGCTCTTGCTTTCTAGAGTCTCTAATACAGCAGGAAATCTGAGTGTGCCCAGAACAAAAGAACGGTGTTTCCTACACATATGGACCATATGTAGTCCAAATCTGCCTCTGAAACTGATACAAAGCACTGACCCTCTAACATCCAATGCTTGTCAGTTAAGATGAGAAATGTGTGAGCTTCGTGAACGATGTAGTTAGTTTGAGCAGAAAAGTGACTGCCCTTACCTGAAACGAAGTCTTGCCTGTAGGAAGACACAGAGACTGGGATTTAACTCCATTTCTTAAGGGAAACACACAGCATAGTTCTCATCCATGAATCACACTCTGCTTTAGAGCAAGAAGCACGCTCTTGCTTTCTAGAATATCTAATACAGCAGGAAATCTGATTGTGCCCAGAACAAAAGAACGGTGTTTCCTACACATACAGACTATATGTAGTCCAAATCTTCTTCTGAAACTGATAGAATGCACTGGTCCTCTAACATCCAGTGCTTGTCAGTTAAGATGAGAAACGTGTGAGCTTCGTGAACGATGTAGTTCCTTTGAGCAGAAAAGTGACTGCCCTTACCTGAAACGAAGTCTTGCTTGTAGGGAGACTCAGAGCCTGGGATTTAACTCCAATTCTGAGGTGAAACACACAGCATTATCTCATCCATTGATCACACTCTGCATTAGAACAAGAAGCATGCTCTTGCTTTCTAGAGTCTCTAAGACAGCAGGAAACGTGAGTGTGCTGAGAACAAAAGAACGGTGTTTCCTACACATACGGACCATATCTAGTCCAACTCTGCTTCTGAAACTGATACAAAGCACTGGTCCTCTACCATCCAATGCTTGTCTGTTAAGATGAGAAATGTGTGAGCTCAGTGAACGATGTAGTTCGCTTGAGCTGAAAAGTGACTGCCCTTACATGAAACGAAGTCTTGCTTGTAAGAAGACACAGAGCCTGGGATTTAACTCCATTTCTGAAGGGAAACACACAGCATAGTTCTCATCCATGGATCACACTCTGCTTTAGAGCAAGAAGCACGCTCTTGCTTTCTAGAGTCTCTAATACAGCAGGAAATCTGAGTGTGCCCAGAACAAAAGAACAGTGTTTCCTACACATATGGACCATATCTAGTCCAACTCTGCTTCTGAAACTGATACAATGCACTGGTCCTCTAACATGCAATGCTTGTCAGTTAAGATGAGAAACGTGTGAGGTACGTGAACGATGTAGTTCCTTTGAGCAGAAAAGTGACTGCCCTTACCTGAAACGAAGTCTTGCCTGTAGGAAGACACAGAGTCTGCGATTTAACTCCATTTCTGAAGGGAAACACACAGCATAGTTCTCATCCATGGATAACACTCTGCTTTAGAGCGAGAAGCACACTCTTGCTTTGTAGAGTCTCTAATACAGCAGGAAATCTGAGTGTGCCCAGAACAAAAGAACGGTCTTTCCTACACATATGGACCATATGTAGTCCAAATCTGCTTCTGAAACTGATACAAAGCACTGACCATCTAACATCCATTGCTTGTCAATTAAGATGAGAAACGTGTGAGCTTCGTGAATGATGTAGTTCATTTGAGCAGAAAAGTGACTGCCCTTACCTGAAACGAAGTCTTGCTTGTGGGAAGACACAGAGCCTGGGATTTAAGTCAATTTCTGAAGTGAAACACACAGCATATTTCTCATCCATGGATCACACTCTGCTTTAGAGCAAGAAGCACGCTCTTGCTTTCTAGAGTATCTAATACAGCAGGAAATCTGATTGTGCCCAGAACAAAAGAACGGTGTTTCCTACACATACGGACTATATGTAGTCCAAATCTTCTTCTGAAACTGATAGAATGCACTGGTCCTCTAACATCCAGTGCTTGTCAGTTAAGATGAGAAACGTGTGAGCTTTGTGAATGATGTAGTTCCTTTGAACTGAAAAGTGACTGCCCTTACCTGAAACGAAGTCTTGCCTGTAGGAAGACACAGAGTCTGGGATTTAACTCCATTTCTGAAGGGAAACATACAGCATAGTTCTCATCAATGGATCACACTCTGCTTTAGAGCAAGAAGCACGCTCTTGCTTTCTAGAGTCTCTAATAGAGCAGGAAGTCTGATCGTGCCCAGAACAAAAGAACGGTGTTTTCTACACATATGGACCATATGTAGTCCAAATCTGCTTCTGAAACTGATACAAAGCACTGACCCTCTAACATCCAATGCTTGTCAGTTAAGATGAGAAATGTGTGAGCTTCATGAACGATGTAGTTAGTTTGAGCAGAAAAGTGACAGCCATTACCTGAATTTAAGTCTTGCTTGTAGGAAGACTCAGAGCCTGGGATTTAACTCCATTTCTGAAGGGAAACACACAGCATAGTTCTCATCCATGGATCACACTCTGCTTTAGAGCAAGAAGCACGCTCTTGCTTTCTAGAATTTCTAATACAGCAGGAAATCTGAGTGTGCCCAGAACAAAAGAACGGTGTTTCCTACACATATGGACCATATCTAGTCCAACTCTGCTTCTGAAACTGATACAATGCACTGGTCCTCTAACATCCAATGCTTGTCAGTTAAGATGAGAATCGTGTGAGTTTCGTGAACGATGTAGTTCCTTTGAGCAGAAAAGTGACTGCCCTTACCCGAAACGAAGTCTTGCCTGTAGGAAGACACAGAGTCTGCGATTTAACTCCATTTCTGAAGGGAAACACACAGCATAGTTCTCATCCATGGATCACACTCTGCTTTAGAGCGAGAAGCACACTCTTGCTTTGTAGAGTCTCTAAGACAGCAGGAAATCTGAGTGTGCCCGGAACAAAAGAACGGTCTTTCCTACACATATGGACCATATGTAGTCCAAATCTGCTTCTGAAACTGATACAAAGCACTGCCCATCTAACATCCATTGCTTGTCAGTTAAGATGAGAAACGTGTGAGCTTCGTGAACGATGTAGTTCGTTTGAGCAGAAAAGTGACTGCCCTTACCTGAAACGAAGTCTTGCCTGTAGGAAGACTCAGAGCCTGGGATTTAACTCCATTTTTGAAGTCAAGCACAAAGCATAGTTCTCATCCATGGATCACACTCTGCTTTAGAGCAAGAAGCACACTCTTGCTTTCTAGAGTCTCTAAGACAGCAGGAAATCTGAGTGTGCCCAGAACAAAAGAACAGGGTTTCCTACACATACGGACTATATGTAGTCCAAATCTTCTTCTGAAACTGATAGAATGCACTGGTCCTCTAACATCCAGTGCTTGTCAGTTAAGATGAGAAACGTGTGAGCTTTGTGAATGATGTAGTTCCTTTGAACTGAAAAGTGACTGCCCTTACCTGAAACGGAGTCTTGCCTGTAGGAAGACACAGAGCCTGGGATTTAACTCCATTTCTGAAGGGAAACACACAGCATTGTCTCATCCAGGGATCACACTCTGCTTTAGAACAAGAAGCACGCTATTGCTTTCTAGATTCTCTAAGACAGCAGGAAATCTGAGTGTGCCCAGAACAAAAGAACGGTGTTTCCTACACATATGGACCATATCTAGTCCAACTCTTCTTCTGAAACGGATACAAAGCACTGGTCCTCTACCATCCAATGCTTGTCTGTTAAGATGAGAAATGTGTGAGCTCAGTGAACGATGTAGTTCGCTTGAGCTGAAAAGTGACTGCCCTTACATGAAACGAAGTCTTGCTTGTAGGAAGACACAGAGCCTGGGATTTAACTCCATTTCTGAAGGGAAACACACAGCATAGTTCTCATCCATGGATCACACTCTGCTTTAGAGCAAGAAGCACGCTCTTGCTTTCTAGAATTTCTAATACAGCAGGAAATCTGAGTGTGCCCAGAACAAAAGAATGGTGTTTCCTACACATATGGACCATATCTAGTCCAACTCTGCTTCTGAAACTGATACAATGCACTGGTCCTCTAACATCCAATGCTTGTCAGTTAAGATGAGAAACGTGTGAGGTACATGAACGATGTAGTTCCTTTGAGCAGAAAAGTGACTGCCCTTACCTGAAACGAAGTCTTGCCTGTAGGAAGACACAGAGTCTGCGATTTAACTCCATTTCTGAAGGGAAACACACAGCATAGTTCTCATCCATGGATAACACTCTGCTTTAGAGCGAGAAGCACACTCTTGCTTTGTAGAGTCTCTAATACAGCAGGAAATCTGAGTGTGCCCAGAACAAAAGAACGGTCTTTCCTACACATATGGACCATATGTAGTCCAAATCTGCTTCTGAAACTGATACAAAGCACTGACCATCTAACATCCATTGCTTGTCAATTAAGATGAGAAACGTGTGAGCTTCGTGAATGATGTAGTTCATTTGAGCAGAAAAGTGACTGCCCTTACCTGAAACGAAGTCTTGCTTGTGGGAAGACACAGAGCCTGGGATTTAAGTCAATTTCTGAAGTGAAACACACAGCATATTTCTCATCCATGGATCACACTCTGCTTTAGAGCAAGAAGCACGCTCTTGCTTTCTAGAGTATCTAATACAGCAGGAAATCTGATTGTGCCCAGAACAAAAGAACGGTGTTTCCTACACATACGGACTATATGTAGTCCAAATCTTCTTCTGAAACTGACACAATGCACTGGACCTCTAACATCCAATGCTTGTCAGTTAAGATGAGAAATGTGTGAGCTTCGTGAACGATGTAGTCAGTTTGAGCAGAAAAGTGACTGCCCTTACCTGAATTTAAGTCTTGCTTGTAGGAAGACTCAGAGCCTGGGATGTAACTCCATTTCTGACGTAAAACACACAGCAGTGTAATCATCCATTGATCACACTCTGCTTTAGAGCGAGAAGCACGCTCTTGCTTTCTAGAGTCTCTAAGACAGCAGGAAATCTGAGTGTGCCCAGAACAAAAGAACGGTGTTTCCTACACACACAGACTATATGTAGTCCAAATCTTCTTCTGAAACTGATAGAATGCACTGGTCCTCTAACATCCAGTGCTTGTCAGTTAAGATGAGAAACGTGTGAGCTTTGTGAATGATGTAGTTCCTTTGAACTGAAAAGTGACTGCCCTTACCTGAAACGAAGTCTTGCCTGTAGGAAGACACAGAGTCTGGGATTTAACTCCATTTCTGAAGGGAAACATACAGCATAGTTCTCATCAATGGATCACACTCTGCTTTAGAGCAAGAAGCACGCTCTTGCTTTCTAGAGTCTCTAATACAGCAGGAAATCTGAGTGTGCCCAGAACAAAAGAACGGTGTTTCCTACACATATGGACCATATGTAGTCCAAATCTGCCTCTGAAACTGATACAAAGCACTGACCCTCTAACATCCAATGCTTGTCAGTTAAGATGAGAAATGTGTGAGCTTCGTGAACGATGTAGTTAGTTTGAGCAGAAAAGTGACTGCCCTTACCTGAAACGAAGTCTTGCCTGTAGGAAGACACAGAGACTGGGATTTAACTCCATTTCTTAAGGGAAACACACAGCATAGTTCTCATCCATGAATCACACTCTGCTTTAGAGCAAGAAGCACGCTCTTGCTTTCTAGAATATCTAATACAGCAGGAAATCTGATTGTGCCCAGAACAAAAGAACGGTGTTTCCTACACATACAGACTATATGTAGTCCAAATCTTCTTCTGAAACTGATAGAATGCACTGGTCCTCTAACATCCAGTGCTTGTCAGTTAAGATGAGAAACGTGTGAGCTTCGTGAACGATGTAGTTCCTTTGAGCAGAAAAGTGACTGCCCTTACCTGAAACGAAGTCTTGCTTGTAGGGAGACTCAGAGCCTGGGATTTAACTCCAATTCTGAGGTGAAACACACAGCATTATCTCATCCATTGAAAACACTCTGCATTAGAACAAGAAGCATGCTCTTGCTTTCTAGAGTCTCTAAGACAGCAGGAAACGTGAGTGTGCTGAGAACAAAAGAACGGTGTTTCCTACACATACGGACCATATCTAGTCCAACTCTGCTTCTGAAACTGATACAAAGCACTGGTCCTCTACCATCCAATGCTTGTCTGTTAAGATGAGAAATGTGTGAGCTCAGTGAACGATGTAGTTCGCTTGAGCTGAAAAGTGACTGCCCTTACATGAAACGAAGTCTTGCTTGTAAGAAGACACAGAGCCTGGGATTTAACTCCATTTCTGAAGGGAAACACACAGCATAGTTCTCATCCATGGATCACACTCTGCTTTAGAGCAAGAAGCACGCTCTTGCTTTCTAGAATTTCTAATACAGCAGGAAATCTGAGTGTGCCCATAACAATAGAACGGTGTTTCCTACACATACGGACTATATGTAGTCCTAATCTTCTTCTGAAACTGATACAATGCACTGGTCCTCTAATATCCAATGCTTGTCAGTTAAGATGAGAAACGTGTGAGCTTCGTGAACGATGTAGTTCCTTTGAGCAGAAAAGTGACTGCCCTTACCTGAAATGAAGTCTTGCTTGTAGGGAGACTCAGAGCCTGGGATTTAACTCCAATTCTGAGGTGAAACACACAGCATTATCTCATCCATTGATCACACTCTGCATTAGAACAAGAAGCATGCTCTTGCTTTCTAGAGTCTCTAAGACAGCAGGAAACGTGAGTGTGCTGAGAACAAAAGAACGGTGTTTCCTACACATACAGACCATATCTAGTCCAACTCTGCTTCTGAAACTGATACAAAGCACTGGTCCTCTACCATCCAATGCTTGTCTGTTAAGATGAGAAATGTGTGAGCTCAGTGAACGATGTAGTTCGCTTGAGCTGAAAAGTGACTGCCCTTACATGAAACGAAGTCTTGCTTGTAGGAAGACACAGAGCCTGGGATTTAACTCCATTTCTGAAGGGAAACACACAGCATAGTTCTCATCCATGGATCACACTCTGCTTTAGAGCAAGAAGCACGCTCTTGCTTTCTAGAATTTCTAATACAGCAGGAAATCTGAGTGTGCCCAGAACAAAAGAATGGTGTTTCCTACACATATGGACCATATCTAGTCCAACTCTGCTTCTGAAACTGATACAATGCACTGGTCCTCTAACATCCAATGCTTGTCAGTTAAGATGAGAAACGTGTGAGGTACGTGAACGATGTAGTTCCTTTGAGCAGAAAAGTGACTGCCCTTACCTGAAACGAAGTCTTGCCTGTAGGAAGACACAGAGTCTGCGATTTAACTCCATTTCTGAAGGGAAACACACAGCATAGTTCTCATCCATGGATAACACTCTGCTTTAGAGCGAGAAGCACACTCTTGCTTTGTAGAGTCTCTAATACAGCAGGAAATCTGAGTGTGCCCAGAACAAAAGAACGGTCTTTCCTACACATATGGACCATATGTAGTCCAAATCTGCTTCTGAAACTGATACAAAGCACTGACCATCTAACATCCATTGCTTGTCAATTAAGATGAGAAACGTGTGAGCTTCGTGAATGATGTAGTTCATTTGAGCAGAAAAGTGACTGCCCTTACCTGAAACGAAGTCTTGCTTGTGGGAAGACACAGAGCCTGGGATTTAAGTCAATTTCTGAAGTGAAACACACAGCATATTTCTCATCCATGGATCACACTCTGCTTTAGAGCAAGAAGCACGCTCTTGCTTTCTAGAGTATCTAATACAGCAGGAAATCTGATTGTGCCCAGAACAAAAGAACGGTGTTTCCTACACATACGGACTATATGTAGTCCAAATCTTCTTCTGAAACTGATAGAATGCACTGGTCCTCTAACATCCAGTGCTTGTCAGTTAAGATGAGAAACGTGTGAGCTTTGTGAATGATGTAGTTCCTTTGAACTGAAAAGTGACTGCCCTTACCTGAAACGAAGTCTTGCCTGTAGGAAGACACAGAGTCTGGGATTTAACTCCATTTCTGAAGGGAAACATACAGCATAGTTCTCATCAATGGATCACACTCTGCTTTAGAGCAAGAAGCACGCTCTTGCTTTCTAGAGTCTCTAATAGAGCAGGAAGTCTGATCGTGCCCAGAACAAAAGAACGGTGTTTTCTACACATATGGACCATATGTAGTCCAAATCTGCTTCTGAAACTGATACAAAGCACTGACCCTCTAACATCCAATGCTTGTCAGTTAAGATGAGAAATGTGTGAGCTTCATGAACGATGTAGTTAGTTTGAGCAGAAAAGTGACAGCCATTACCTGAATTTAAGTCTTGCTTGTAGGAAGACTCAGAGCCTGGGATTTAACTCCATTTCTGAAGGGAAACACACAGCATAGTTCTCATCCATGGATCATACTCTGCTTTAGAGCAAGAAGCACGCTCTTGCTTTCTAGAATTTCTAATACAGCAGGAAATCTGAGTGTGACCAGAACAAAAGAACGGTGTTTCCTACACATATGGACCATATCTAGTCCAACTCTGCTTCTGAAACTGATACAATGCACTGGTCCTCTAACATCCAATGCTTGTCAGTTAAGATGAGAATCGTGTGAGTTTCGTGAACGATGTAGTTCCTTTGAGCAGAAAAGTGACTGCCCTTACCCGAAACGAAGTCTTGCCTGTAGGAAGACACAGAGTCTGCGATTTAACTCCATTTCTGAAGGGAAACACACAGCATAGTTCTCATCCATGGATCACACTCTGCTTTAGAGCGAGAAGCACACACTTGCTTTGTAGAGTCTCTAAGACAGCAGGAAATCTGAGTGTGCCCGGAACAAAAGAACGGTCTTTCCTACACATATGGACCATATGTACTCCAAATCTGCTTCTGAAACTGATACAAAGCACTGCCCATCTAACATCCATTGCTTGTCAGTTAAGATGAGAAACGTGTGAGCTTCGTGAACGATGTAGTTCGTTTGAGCAGAAAAGTGACTGCCCTTACCTGAAACGAAGTCTTGCCTGTAGGAAGACTCAGAGCCTGGGATTTAACTCCATTTCTGAAGTCAAGCACAAAGCATAGTTCTCATCCATGGATCACACTCTGCTTTAGAGCAAGAAGCACACTCTTGCTTTCTAGAGTCTCTAAGACAGCAGGAAATCTGAGTGTGCCCAGAACAAAAGAACAGGGTTTCCTACACATACGGACTATATGTAGTCAAAATCTTCTTCTGAAACTGATAGAATGCACTGGTCCTCTAACATCCAGTGCTTGTCAGTTAAGATGAGAAACGTGTGAGCTTTGTGAATGATGTAGTTCCTTTGAACTGAAAAGTGACTGCCCTTACCTGAAACGGAGTCTTGCCTGTAGGAAGACACAGAGCCTGGGATTTAACTCCATTTCTGAAGGGAAACACACAGCATTGTCTCATCCAGGGATCACACTCTGCTTTAGAACAAGAAGCACGCTATTGCTTTCTAGATTCTCTAAGACAGCAGGAAATCTGAGTGTGCCCAGAACAAAAGAACGGTGTTTCCTACACATATGGACCATATCTAGTCCAACTCTTCTTCTGAAACGGATACAAAGCACTGGTCCTCTACCATCCAATGCTTGTCAATTAAGATGAGAAACGTGTGAGCTTCGTGAATGATGTAGTTCATTTGAGCAGAAAAGTGACTGCCCTTACCTGAAACGAAGTCTTGCTTGTAGTAAGATACAGAGCCTGGGATTTAAGTCCATTTCTGAAGGGAAACACACAGCATAGTTCTCATCCATGGATCACACTCTGCTTTAGAGCAAGAAGCACGCTCTTGCTTTCTAGAGTATCTAATACAGCAGGAAATCTGATTGTGCCCAGAACAAAAGAACGGTGTTTCCCACACATACTGACTATATGTAGTCCAAATCTTCTTCTGAAACTGATACAATGCACTGGTCCTCTAACATCCAATGCTTGTCTGTTAAGATGAGAAACGTGTGAGCTCAGTGAACGATGTAGATCTTTTGAGCTGAAAAGTGACTGCCCTTACCTGAAACGAAGTCTTGCTTGTAGGAAGACACAGAGCCTGGGATTTAACTCCATTTCTGAAGTGAAACACACAGCATTGTCTCATCCATTGATCACACTCTGCTTTAGAACAAGAAGCACGCTATTGCCTTCTAGATTCTCTAAGACAGCAGGAAATCTGAGTGTGCCCAGAACAAAAGAACGGTGTTTCCTACACATATGGACCATATCTAGTCCAACTCTTCTTCTGAAACTGATACAAAGCACTGGTCCTCTAACATACAATGCTTGTCAATTAAGATGAGAAACCTGTGAGCTTCGTGAATGATGTAGTTCATTTGGGCAGAAAAGTGACTGCGCTTACCTGAAACGAAGTCTTGCCTGTAGGAAATCTCAGAGCCTGGGATTTAACTCCATTTCTGAAGTGAAGCACACAGCATAGTTCTCATCCATGGATCACACTCTGCTTTAGAGCAAGAAGCACACTCTTGCTTTCTAGAGTCTCTAAGACAGCAGGAAATCTGAGTGTGCCCAGAACAAAAGAACGGTGTTTCCTACACATACGGACTATATGTAGTCCAAATCTTCTTCTGAAACTGATAGAATGCACTGGTCCTCTAACATCCAGTGCTTGTCAGTTAAGATGAGAAACGTGTGAGCTTTGTGAATAATGTAGTTCCTTTGAACTGAAAAGTGACTGCCCTTACCTGAAACGGAGTCTTGCCTGTAGGAAGACACAGAGCCTGGGATTTAAGTCAATTTCTGAAGGGAAACACACAGCATAGTTCTCATCCATGGATCACACTCTGCTTTAGAGCAAGAAGCACGCTCTTGCTTTCTAGAGTATCTAATACAGCAGGAAATCTGATTGTGCCCAGAACAAAAGAACAGTGTTTCCTACACATAAGGACTATATGTAGTCCAAATCTTCTTCTGAAACTGACACAATGCACTGGTCCTCTAACATCCAATGCTTGTCAGTTAAGATGAGAAATGTGTGAGCTTCGTGAACGATGTAGTTAGTTTGAGCAGAAAAGTGACTGCCCTTACCTGAATTTAAGTCTTGCTTGTAGGAAGACTCAGAGCCTGGGATGTAACTCCACTTCTGAAGTAAAACACACAGCAGTGTAATCATCAATTGATCACACTCTGCTTTAGAGCGAGAAACACGCTCTTGCTTTCTAGAGTCTCTAAGACAGCAGGAAATCTGAGTGTGCCCAGAACAAAAGAACGGTGTTTCCTACACACACAGACTATATGTAGTCCAAATCTTCTTCTGAAACTGATAGATTGCACTGGTCCTCTAACATCCAGTGCTTGTCAGTTAAGATGAGAAACGTGTGAGCTTTGTGAAAGATGTAGTTCCTTTGAACTGAAAAGTGACTGCCCTTACCTGAAACGAAGTCTTGCCTGTAGGAAGACACAGAGTCTGGCATTTAACTCCATTTCTGAAGGGAAACATACAGCATAGTTCTCATCAATGGATCACACTCTGCTTTAGAGCAAGAAGCACGCTCTTGCTTTCTAGAGTCTCTAATAGAGCAGGAAGTCTGATTGTGCCCAGAACAAAAGAACGGTGTTTCCCACACATACTGACTATATGTAGTCCAAATCTTCTTCTGAAACTGATACAATGCACTGGTCCTCTAACATCCAATGCTTGTCTGTTAAGATGAGAAACGTGTGAGCTCAGTGAACGATGTAGTTCTTTTGAGCTGAAAAGTGACTGCCCTTACCTGAAACGAAGTCTTGCCTGTAGGAAGACACAGAGCCTGGGATTTAACTCCATTTCTGAAGTGAAACACACAGCATTGTCTCATCCATTGATCACACTCTGCTTTAGAACAAGAAGCACGCTATTGTTTGTAGATTCTCTAAGACAGCAGGAAATCTGAGTGTGCCCAGAACAAAAGAACGGTGTTTCCTACACATATGGACCATATCTAGTCCAACTCTTCTTCTGAAACTGATACAAAGCACTGGTCCTCTAACATCCAATGCTTGTCAATTAAGATGAGAAACCTGTGAGCTTCGTGAATGATGTAGTTCATTTGAGCAGAAAAGTGACTGCCCTTACCTGAAACGAAGTCTTGCCTGTAGGAAATCTCAGAGCCTGGGATTTAACTCCATTTCTGAAGTGAAGCACACAGCATAGTTCTCATCCATGAATCACACTCTGCTTTAGAGCAAGAAGCACACTCTTGCTTTCTAGAGTCTCTAAGACAGCAGGAAATCTGAGTGTGCCCAGAACAAAAGAACGGTGTTTCCTACACATACGGACTATATGTAGTACAAATCTTCTTCTGAAACTGATAGAATGCACTGGTCCTCTAACATCCAGTGCTTGTCAGTTAAGATGAGAAACGTGTGAGCTTTGTGAATGATTTAGTTCCTTTGAACTGAAAAGTGACTGCCCTTACCTGAAACGAAGTCTTGCTTGTAGTAAGACACAGAGCCTGGGATTTAAGTCCATTTCTGAAGGGAAACACACAGCATAGTTCTCATCCATGGTTCACACTCTGCTCTAGAGCGAGAAGCACACTCTAGCTTTCTAGACTCTCTAATACAGCAGGAAATCTGAGTGTGCCAAGAACAAAAGAACGGTGTTTCCTACCCATATGGACCATATGTAGTCCAAATCTGCTTCTGAAACTGATACAAATCACTGACCCTCTAACATCCAATGCTTGTCAGTTAAGATGAGAAATGTGTGAGCTTCATGAACGATGTAGTTCGTTTGAGCAGAAAAGTGACTGCCCTTACCTGAAACGAAGTCTTGCCTGTAGGAAGACTCAGAGCCTGGGATTTAACTCCATTTCTGAAGTCAAGCACACAGCATAGTTCTCATCCATGGATCACACTCTGCTTTAGAGCAAGAAGCACACTCTTGCTTTCTAGACTCTCTAAGACAGCAGGAAATGTGAGTGTGCCCAGAACAAAAGAACGGTGTTTCCTACACATACGGACTATATGTAGTCCAAATCTTCTTCTGAAACTGATAGAATGCACTGGACCTCTAACATCTAGTGCTTGTCAGTTAAGATGAGAAACGTGTGAGCTTTGTGAATGATGTAGTTCCTTTGGACTGAAAAGTGACTGCCCTTACCTGAAACGGAGTCTTGCCTGTAGGAAGAAACAGAGCCTGGGATTTAACTCCATTTCTGAAGGGAAACACACAGCATTGTCTCATCCATTGATCACACTGTGCTTTAGAACAAGAAGCACGCTATTGCTTTCTAGATTCTCTAAGACAGCAGGAAATCTGAGTGTGCCCAGAACAAAAGAACGGTGTTTCCTACACATATGGACCATATCTAGTCCAACTCTTCTTCTGAAACTGATACAAAGCACTGGTCCTCTACCATCTAATGCTTGTGCATTAAGATGAGAAACGTGTGAGCTTCGTGAATGATGTAGTTCATTTGAGCAGAAAAGTGTCTGCCCTTACCTGAAACGAAGTCTTGCTTGTAGTAAGACACAGAGCCTGGGATTTAAGTCAATTTCTGAAGGGAAACACACAGCATAGTTCTCATCCATGAAACACACTCTGCTTTAGAGCAAGAAGCACGCTCTTGCTTTCTAGAGTATCTAATACAGCATGAAATCTGATTGTGCCCAGAACAAAAGAACGGTGTTTCCTACACATACGGACTATATGTAGTCCAAATCTTCTTCTGAAACCGACACAATGCACTGGTCCTCTAACATCCAATGCTTGTCAGTTAAGATGAGAAATGTGTGAGCTTCGTGAACGATGTAGTTAGTTTGAGCAGAAAAGTGACTGCCCTTACCTGAATTTAAGTCTTGCTTGTAGGAAGACTCAGAGCCTGGGATGTAACTCCATTTCTGAAGTAAAACACACAGCAGTGTAATCATCCATTGATCACACTCTGCTTTAGAGTGAGAAGCACGCTCTTGCTTTCTAGATTCTCTAAGACAGCAGGAAATCTGAGTGTGCCCAGAACAAAAGAACGGTGTTTCCTACACACACAGACTATATGTAGTCCAAATCTTCTTCTGAAACTGATAGATTGCACTGGTCCTCTAACATCCAGTGCTTGTCAGTTAAGATGAGAAACGTGTGAGCTTTGTGAATGATGTAGTTCCTTTGAACTGAAAAGTGACTGCCCTTACCTGAAACGAAGTCTTGCCTGTAGGAAGACACAGAGTCTGGGATTTAACTCCATTTCTGAAGGGAAACATACAGCATAGTTCTCATCAATGGAACACACTCTGCTTTAGAGCAAGAAGCACGCTCTTGCTTTCTAGAGTCTCTAATAGATCAGGAAGTCTGATTGTGCCCAGAACAAAAGAACGGTGTTTCCCACACATACTGACTATATGTAGTCCAAAACTTCTTCTGAAACTGATACAATGCACTGATCCTCTAACATCCAATGCTTGTCTGTTAAGATGAGAAACGTGTGAGCTCAGTGAACGATGTAGTTCTTTTGAGCTGAAAAGTGACTGCCCTTACCTGAAACGAAGTCTTGCCTGTAGGAAGACACAGAGCCTGGGATTTAACTCCATTTCTGAAGTGAAACACACAGCATTGTCTCATCCATTGATCACACTCTGCTTTAGAACAAGAAGCACGCTATTGCTTTGTAGATTCTCTAAGACAGCAGGAAATCTGAGTGTGCCCAGAACAAAAGAACGGTGTTTCCTACACATATGGACCATATCTAGTCCAACTCTTCTTCTGAAACTGATACAAAGCACTGGTCCTCTAACATCCAATGCTTGTCAATTAAGATGAGAAACCTGTGAGCTTCGTGAATGATGTAGTTCATTTGAGCAGAAAAGTGACTGCCCTTACCTGAAACGAAGTCTTGCCTGTAGGAAGACTCAGAGCCTGGGATTTAACTCCATTTCTGAAGTCAAGCACACAGCATAGTTCTCATCCATGGATCACACTCTGCTTTAGAGCAAGAAGCACACTCTTGCTTTCTAGACTCTCTAAGACAGCAGGAAATGTGAGTGTGCCCAGAACAAAAGAACGGTGTTTCCTACACATACGGACTATATGTAGTCCAAATCTTCTTCTGAAACTGATAGAATGCACTGGACCTCTAACATCTAGTGCTTGTCAGTTAAGATGAGAAACGTGTGAGCTTTGTGAATGATGTAGTTCCTTTGGACTGAAAAGTGACTGCCCTTACCTGAAACGGAGTCTTGCCTGTAGGAAGACACAGAGCCTGGGATTTAACTCCATTTCTGAAGGGAAACACACAGCATTGTCTCATCCATTGATCACACTGTGCTTTAGAACAAGAAGCACGCTATTGCTTTCTAGATTCTCTAAGACAGCAGGAAATCTGAGTGTGCCCAGAACAAAAGAACGGTGTTTCCTACACATATGGACCATATCTAGTCCAACTCTTCTTCTGAAACTGATACAAAGCACTGGTCCTCTACCATCCAATGCTTGTGCATTAAGATGAGAAACGTGTGAGCTTCGTGAATGATGTAGTTCATTTGAGCAGAAAAGTGACTGCCCTTACCTGAAACGAAGCCTTGCTTGTAGTAAGACACAGAGCCTGGGATTTAAGTCAATTTCTGAAGGGAAACACACAGCATAGTTCTCATCCATGAAACACACTCTGCTTTAGAGCAAGAAGCACGCTCTTGCTTTCTAGAGTATCTAATACAGCATGAAATCTGATTGTGCCCAGAACAAAAGAACGGTGTTTCCTACACATACGGACTATATGTAGTCCAAATCTTCTTCTGAAACTGACACAATGCACTGGTCCTCTAACATCCAATGCTTGTCAGTTAAGATGAGAAATGTGTGAGCTTCGTGAACGATGTAGTTAGTTTGAGCAGAAAAGTGACTGCCCTTACCTGAATTTAAGTCTTGCTTGTAGGAAGACTCAGAGCCTGGGATGTAACTCCATTTCTGAAGTAAAACACACAGCAGTGTAATCATCCATTGATCACACTCTACTTTAGAGCGAGAAGCACGCTCTTGCTTTCTAGAGTCTCTAAGACAGCAGGAAATCTGAGTGTGCCCAGAACAAAAGAACGGTGTTTCCTACACACACAGACTATATGTAGTCCAAATCTTCTTCTGAAACTGATAGATTGCACTGGTCCTCTAACATCCAGTGCTTGTCAGTTAAGATGAGAAACGTGTGAGCTTTGTGAAAGATGTAGTTCCTTTGAACTGAAAAGTGACTGCCCTTACCTGAAACGAAGTCTTGCCTGTAGGAAGACACAGAGTCTGGGATTTAACTCCATTTCTGAAGGGAAACATACAGCATAGTTCTCATCAATGGATCACACTCTGCTTTAGAGCAAGAAGCACGCTCTTGCTTTCTAGAGTCTCTAATAGAGCAGGAAGTCTGATTGTGCCCAGAACAAAAGAACGGTGTTTCCCACACATACTGACTATATGTAGTCCAAATCTTCTTCTGAAACTGATACAATGCACTGGTCCTCTAACATCCAATGCTTGTCTGTTAAGATGAGAAACGTGTGAGCTCAGTGAACGATGTAGTTCTTTTGAGCTGAAAAGTGACTGCCCTTACCTGAAACGAAGTCTTGCCTGTAGGAAGACACAGAGCCTGGGATTTAACTCCATTTCTGAAGAGAAACACACAGCATTGTCTCATCCATTGATCACACTCTGCTTTAGAACAAGAAGCACGCTATTGCTTTGTAGATTCTCTAAGACAGCAGGAAATCTGAGTGTGCCCAGAACAAAGAACGGTGTTTCCTACACATATGGACCATATCTAGTCCAACTCTTCTTCTGAAACTGATACAAAGCACTGGTCCTCTAACATCCAATGCTTGTCAATTAAGATGAGAAACCTGTGAGCTTCGTGAATGATGTAGTTCATTTGAGCAGAAAAGTGACTGCCCTTACCTGAAACGAAGTCTTGCCTGTAGGAAATCTCAGAGCCTGGGATTTAACTCCATTTCTGAAGTGAAGCACACAGCATAGTTCTCATCCATGGATCACACTCTGCTTTAGAGCAAGAAGCACACTCTTGCTTTCTAGAGTCTCTAAGACAGCAGGAAATCTGAGTGTGCCCAGAACAAAAGAACGGTGTTTCCTACACATACGGACTATATGTAGTCCAAATCTTCTTCTGAAACTGATAGAATGCACTGGTCCTCTAACATCCAGTGCTTGTCAGTTAAGATGAGAAACGTGTGAGCTTTGTGAATGATTTAGTTCCTTTGAACTGAAAAGTGACTGCCCTTACCTGAAACGAAGTCTTGCTTGTAGTAAGACACAGAGCCTGGGATTTAAGTCCATTTCTGAAGGGAAACACACAGCATAGTTCTCATCCATGGTTCACACTCTGCTCTAGAGCGAGAAGCACACTCTAGCTTTCTAGACTCTCTAATACAGCAGGAAATCTGAGTGTGCCCAGAACAAAAGAACGGTTTTTCCTACACATATGGACCATATGTAGTCCAAATCTGCTTCTGAAACTGATACAAAGCACTGACCCTCTAACATCCAATGCTTGTCAGTTAAGATGAGAAATGTGTGAGCTTCATGAACGATGTAGTTCGTTTGAGCAGAAAAGTGACTGCCCTTACCTGAAACGAAGTCTTGCCTGTAGGAAGACTCAGATCCTGGGATTTAACTCCATTTCTGAAGTCAAGCACACAGCATAGTTCTCATCCATGGATCACACTCTGCTTTAGAGCAAGAAGCACACTCTTGCTTTCTAGACTCTCTAAGACAGCAGGAAATCTGAGTGTGCCCAGAACAAAAGAACGGTGTTTCCTACACATACGGACTATAGGTAGTCCAAATCTTCTTCTGAAACTGATAGAATGCACTGGTCCTCTAACATCCAGTGCTTGTCAGTTAAGATGAGAAACGTGTGAGCTTTGTGAATGATTTAGTTCCTTTGAACTGAAAAGTGACTGCCCTTACCTGAAACGAAGTCTTGCTTGTAGTAAGACACAGAGCCTGGGATTTAAGTCCATTTCTGAAGGGAAACACACAGCATAGTTCTCATCCATGGTTCACACTCTGCTCTAGAGCGAGAAGCACACTCTAGCTTTCTAGACTCTCTAATACAGCAGGAAATCTGAGTGTGCCCAGAACAAAAGAACGGTTTTTCCTACACATATGGACCATATGTAGTCCAAATCTGCTTCTGAAACTGATACAAAGCACTGACCCTCTAACATCCAATGCTTGTCAGTTAAGATGAGAAATGTGTGAGCTTCATGAACGATGTAGTTCGTTTGAGCAGAAAAGTGACTGCCCTTACCTGAAACGAAGTCTTGCCTGTAGGAAGACTCAGAGCCTGGGATTTAACTCCATTTCTGAAGTCAAGCACACAGCATAGTTCTCATCCATGGATCACACTCTGCTTTAGAGCAAGAAGCACACTCTTGCTTTCTAGACTCTCTAAGACAGCAGGAAATGTGAGTGTGCCCAGAACAAAAGAACGGTGTTTCCTACACATACGGACTATATGTAGTCCAAATCTTCTTCTGAAACTGATAGAATGCACTGGACCTCTAACATCTAGTGCTTGTCAGTTAAGATGAGAAACGTGTGAGCTTTGTGAATGATGTAGTTCCTTTGGACTGAAAAGTGACTGCCCTTACCTGAAACGGAGTCTTGCCTGTAGGAAGACACAGAGCCTGGGATTTAACTCCATTTCTGAAGGGAAACACACAGCATTGTCTCATCCATTGATCACACTGTGCTTTAGAACAAGAAGCACGCTATTGCTTTCTAGATTCTCTAAGACAGCAGGAAATCTGAGTGTGCCCAGAACAAAAGAACGGTGTTTCCTACACATATGGACCATATCTAGTCCAACTCTTCTTCTGAAACTGATACAAAGCACTGGTCCTCTACCATCCAATGCTTGTGCATTAAGATGAGAAACGTGTGAGCTTCGTGAATGATGTAGTTCATTTGAGCAGAAAAGTGACTGCCCTTACCTGAAACGAAGCCTTGCTTGTAGTAAGACACAGAGCCTGGGATTTAAGTCAATTTCTGAAGGGAAACACACAGCATAGTTCTCATCCATGAAACACACTCTGCTTTAGAGCAAGAAGCACGCTCTTGCTTTCTAGAGTATCTAATACAGCATGAAATCTGATTGTGCCCAGAACAAAAGAACGGTGTTTCCTACACATACGGACTATATGTAGTCCAAATCTTCTTCTGAAACTGACACAATGCACTGGTCCTCTAACATCCAATGCTTGTCAGTTAAGATGAGAAATGTGTGAGCTTTGTGAACGATGTAGTTAGTTTGAGCAGAAAAGTGACTGCCCTTACCTGAATTTAAGTCTTGCTTGTAGGAAGACTCAGAGCCTGGGATGTAACTCCATTTCTGAAATAAAACACACAGCAGTGTAATCATCCATTGATCACACTCTACTTTAGAGCGAGAAGCACGCTCTTGCTTTCTAGATTCTCTAAGACAGCAGGAAATCTGAGTGTGCCCAGAACAAAAGAACGGTGTTTCCTACACACACAGACTATATGTAGTCCAAATCTTCTTCTGAAACTGATAGATTGCACTGGTCCTCTAACATCCAGTGCTTGTCAGTTAAGATGAGATACGTGTGAGCTTTGTGAATGATGTAGTTCCTTTGAACTGAAAAGTGACAGCCCTTACCTGAAACGAAGTCTTGCCTGTAGGAAGACAGAGAGTCTGGGATTTAACTCCATTTCTGAAGGGAAACATACAGCATAGTTCTCATCAATGGATCACACTCTGCTTTAGAGCAAGAAGCACGCTCTTGCTTTCTAGAGTCTCTAATAGATCAGGAAGTCTGATTGTGCCCAGAACAAAAGAACGGTGTTTCCCACACATACTGACTATATGTAGTCCAAATCTTCTTCTGAAACTGATACAATGCACTGATCCTCTAACATCCAATGCTTGTCAATTAAGATGAGAAACGTGTGAGCTTCGTGAATGATGTAGTTCATTTGAGCAGAAAAGTGACTGCCCTTACCTGAAACGAAGTCTTGCTTGTAGTAAGACACAGAGCCTGGGATTTAAGTCCATTTCTGAAGGGAAACACACAGCATAGTTCTCATCCATGGATCACACTCTGCTTTAGAGCGAGAAGCACACTCTTGCTTTGTAGAGTCTCTAAAACAGCAGGAAATCTGAGTGTGCCCGGATCAAAAGAACGGTGTTTACTACACATATGGACCATATGTAGTCCAAATCTGCTTCTGAAACTGATACAAAGCACTGACCATATAACATCCAATGCTTGTCAGTTAAGATGAGAAACGTGTGTGCTTCATGAACGATGTAGTTCGTTTGAGCAGAAAAGTGACTGCCCTTACCTGAAACGAAGTCTTGCCTGTAGGAAATCTCAGAGCCTGGGATTTAACTCCATTTCTGAAGTGAAGCACGCAGCATAGTTCTCATCCATGGATCACACTCTGCTTTAGAGCAAGAAGCACACTCTTGCTTTCTAGGGTCTCTAAGACAGCAGGAAACGTGAGTGTGCCCAGAACAAAAGAACGGTGTTTCCTACACATACGGACTATATGTAGTCCAAATCTTCTTCTGAAACTGATAGAATGCACTGGACCTCTAACATCTAGTGCTTGTCAGTTAAGATGAGAAACGTGTGAGCTTTGTGAATGATGTAGTTCCTTTGGACTGAAAAGTGACTGCCCTTACCTGAAACGGAGTCTTGCCTGTAGGAAGACACAGAGCCTGGGATTTAACTCCATTTCTGAAGGGAAACACACAGCATTGTCTCATCCATTGATCACACTGTGCTTTAGAACAAGAAGCACGCTATTGCTTTCTAGATTCTCTAAGACAGCAGGAAATCTGAGTGTGCCCAGAACAAAAGAACGGTGTTTCCTACACATATGGACCATATCTAGTCCAACTCTTCTTCTGAAACTGATACAAAGCACTGGTCCTCTACCATCCAATGCTTGTGCATTAAGATGAGAAACGTGTGAGCTTCGTGAATGATGTAGTTCATTTGAGCAGAAAAGTGACTGCCCTTACCTGAAACGAAGCCTTGCTTGTAGTAAGACACAGAGCCTGGGATTTAAGTCAATTTCTGAAGGGAAACACACAGCATAGTTCTCATCCATGAAACACACTCTGCTTTAGAGCAAGAAGCACGCTCTTGCTTTCTAGAGTATCTAATACAGCATGAAATCTGATTGTGCCCAGAACAAAAGAACGGTGTTTCCTACACATACGGACTATATGTAGTCCAAATCTTCTTCTGAAACTGACACAATGCACTGGTCCTCTAACATCCAATGCTTGTCAGTTAAGATGAGAAATGTGTGAGCTTCGTGAACGATGTAGTTAGTTTGAGCAGAAAAGTGACTGCCCTTACCTGAATTTAAGTCTTGCTTGTAGGAAGACTCAGAGCCTGGGATGTAACTCCATTTCTGAAGTAAAACACACAGCAGTATAATCATCCATTGATCACACTCTGCTTTAGAGCGAGAAGCACGCTCTTGCTTTCTAGATTCTCTAAGACAGCAGGAAATCTGAGTGTGCCCAGAACAAAAGAACGGTGTTTCCTACACACACAGACTATATGTAGTCCAAATCTTCTTCTGAAACTGATAGATTGCACTGGTCCTCTAACATCCAGTGCTTGTCAGTTAAGATGAGAAACGTGTGAGCTTTGTGAATGATGTAGTTCCTTTGAACTGAAAAGTGACTGCCCTTACCTGAAACGAAGTCTTGCCTGTAGGAAGACAGAGAGTCTGGGATTTAACTCCATTTCTGAAGGGAAACATACAGCATAGTTCTCATCAATGGATCACACTCTGCTTTAGAGCAAGAAGCACGCTCTTGCTTTCTAGAGTCTCTAATAGATCAGGAAGTCTGATTGTGCCCAGAACAAAAGAACGGTGTTTCCCACACATACTGACTATATGTAGTCCAAATCTTCTTCTGAAACTGATACAATGCACTGATCCTCTAACATCCAATGCTTGTCTGTTAAGATGAGAAACGTGTGAGCTCAGTGAACGATGTAGTTCTTTTGAGCTGAAAAGTGACTGCCCTTACCTGAAACGAAGTCTTGCCTGTAGGAAGACACAGAGCCTGGGATTTAACTCCATTTCTGAAGTGAAACACACAGCATTGTCTCATCCATTGATCACACTCTGCTTTAGAACAAGAAGCACGCTATTGCTTTGTAGATTCTCTAAGACAGCAGGAAATCTGAGTGTGCCCAGAACAAAAGAATGGTGTTTCCTACACATATGGACCATATCTAGTCCAACTCTTCTTCTGAAACTGATACAAAGCACTGGTCCTCTAACATCCAATGCTTGTCAATTAAGATGAGAAACGTGTGAGCTTCGTGAATGATGTAGTTCATTTGAGCAGAAAAGTGACTGCCCTTACCTGAAACGAAGTCTTGCTTGTAGTAAGACACAGAGCCTGGGATTTAAGTCCATTTCTGAAGGGAAACACACAGCATAGTTCTCATCCATGGATCACACTCTGCTTTAGAGCGAGAAGCACACTCTTGCTTTGTAGAGTCTCTAAAACAGCAGGAAATCTGAGTGTGCCCGGATCAAAAGAACGGTGTTTACTACACATATGGACCATATGTAGTCCAAATCTGCTTCTGAAACTGATACAAAGCACTGACCATATAACATCCAATGCTTGTCAGTTAAGATGAGAAACGTGTGTGCTTCATGAACGATGTAGTTCGTTTGAGCAGAAAAGTGACTGCCCTTACCTGAAACGAAGTCTTGCCTGTAGGAAATCTCAGAGCCTGGGATTTAACTCCATTTCTGAAGTGAAGCACGCAGCATAGTTCTCATCCATGGATCACACTCTGCTTTAGAGCAAGAAGCACACTCTTGCTTTCTAGGGTCTCTAAGACAGCAGGAAACGTGAGTGTGCCCAGAACAAAAGAACGGTGTTTCCTACACATACAGACTATATGTAGTCCAAATCTTCTTCTGAAACTGATAGAATGCACTGGTCCTCTAAAATCCAGTGCTTGTCAGTTAAGATGAGAAACGTGTGAGCTTTGTGAATGATGTAGTTCCTTTGAACTGAAAAGTGACTGCCCTTACTGGAAACGAAGTCTTGCTTGTAGTAAGACACAGAGCCCGGGATTTAAGTCCATTTCTGAAGGGAAACACACAGCATAGTTCTCATCCATGGATCACACTCTGCTCTAGAGCGAGAAGCTCACTCTAGCTTTCTGGACTCTCTAATACAGCAGGAAATCTGAGTGTGCCCAGAAAAAAAGAACGGTGTTTCCTACACATATGGACCATATGTAGTCCAAATCGGCTTCTGAAACTGATACAAAGCACTGACCTTCTAACATCCAATGCTTGTCAGTTAAGATGAGAAATGTGTGAGCGTCATGAACGATGTAGTTAGTTTGAGCAGAAAAGTGACTGCCCTTACCTGAAACGAAGTCTTGCTTGTAGGGAGACTCAGAGCCTGGGATTTAACTCCATTTCTGAAATGAAACACACAGCATTGTCTCATCCATTGATCACACTCTGCTTTAGAACAAGAAGCACACTCTTGCTTTCTAGAATCTCTAAGACAGCAGGAAACGTGAGTGTGCTGAGAACAAAAGAACGGTGTTTCCTACACACACGGACCATATCTAGTCCAACTCTGCTTCTGAAACTGATAAAAAGCACTGGTCCTCTAACATCCAATGCTTGTCTGTTAAGATGAGAAACGTGTGAGCTCAGTGAACGATGTAGTTCGTTTTAGCTGAAAAGTGACTGCCCTTACCTGAAACGAAGTCTTGCTTGTAGGAAAGCACAGAGCCTGGGATTTAACTCCATTTCTGAAGGGAAACACACAGCATAGTTCTCATCCATGGATCACACTCTGCTTTAGAGCGAGAAGCACACTCTTGCTTTGTAGAGTCTCTAAGACAGCAGGAAATCTGAGTGTGCCCAGAACAAAAGAACGGTGTTTCCTATACATACGGACTATATGTAGACCAAATCTTCTTCTGAAACTGATAGAATGCACTGGTCCTCTAACATCCAATGCTTGTCAGTTAAGATGAGAAACGTGTGAGCTTCGTGAATGATGTAGTTAGTTTGAGCAGAAAAGTGACTGCCCTTACCTGAATTGAAGTCTTGCTTGTAGGAAGATTCAGATCCTGGGATTTAACTCCATTTCTGAAGGGAAACACACAGCATAGTTCTCATCCATGGATCACACTCTGCTTTAGAGCGAGAAGCACACTCTTGCTTTATAGAGTCTCTAATATAGCAGGAAATCTGAGTGTGCCCAGAACAAAAGAACGGTGTTTCCTACAATAAGGACAATATGTTATCCAAATCTTCTTCTGAAACTGATAGATTGCACTGGTCCTCTAACATCCAATGCTTGTCAGTTAAGATGAGAAACGTGTGAGCTTCGTGAAACATGTAGTTCGTTTGAGCAGAAAAGTGACTGCCCTTACCTGAAACGAAGTCTTGCTTGTAGGAAGACTCAGAGCATGGGATTTAACTCCATTTCTGAAGTGAAACACACAGCAGTGTTCTCATCCATTGATCACACTCTCCTTTAGAACAAGAAGCCCGATCGCAATTTCTAGAGTCTCTAAGACAGCAGGAAAAGTGAGTTTGCTGAGAACAAAAGAACGGTGTTTCCTACACATACGGACCATATCTAGTCCAACTCTGCTTCTGAAACTGATACAAAGCACTGGTCCTCTAACATCCAATGCTTGTCTGTTAAGATGAGAAACGTGTGGGCTCCGTGAACGATGTAGTTCGTTTGAGCTGAAAAGTGACTGCCCTTACCTGAAACGAAGTCTTGCTTGTAGGAAGACACAGAGCCTGGGATTTAACTCCTTTTCTGAAGGGAAACACACAGCATAGTTCTCTTCCATGGATCACACTCTGCTTTAGAGCGAGAAGCACACTCTTGCTTTCTACAGTCTCTAAGACAGCAGGAAACGTGAGTGTGCTGAGAACAAATGAACGGTGTTTCCTACACATACGGACCATATCTAGTCCAACTCTGCTTCTGAAAGTGATACAAAGCACTGGTCCTCTAACATCCAATGCTTGTCTGTTAAGATGAGAAACGTGTGAGCTTCGTGAATGAAGTAGTTCGTTTGAGCTGAAAAGTGACTGCCCTTACCTGAAACGAAGTCTTGCTTGTAGTAAGACACAGAGCCTGGGATTTAAGACCATTTCTGAAGGGAAACACACAGCATAGTTCTCATCCATGGATCACACTCTGCTTTAGAGCTAGAAGCACACTCTTTCTTTCTAGATTATCTAATACAGCAGGAAATCTGAGTGTGCCCAGAACAAAAGAAGGGTGTTTCCTACACATATGGACCTTATGTAGTCCAAATCTGCTTCTGAAACTGATACAAAGCACTGACCATCTTACATCCAAAGCTTGTCAGTTAAGATGAGAAACGTGTGAGCCTCATGAACGGTGTAGTTCGTTTGAGCAGAAAATTGACTGCCCTTACCTGAATTGAAGTCTTGCATATAGGAAGACTCAGAGCCTGGGATTTAACTCCATTTCTGAAGTAAAACACATAGCATAGTTCTCATCCATGGATCACACTCTGCTTTAGAGTGAGAAATACGCTCTTGCTTTCTCGAGTCTCTAACACAGCAGGAAACGTGAGTGTGCTGAGAATAAAAGGACGGTGTTTCCTACACATACGGACCATATCTAGTCCAACTCTTCTTCTGAAACTGATACTAAGCACTGGTCCTCTAACATCCAATGCTTGTCAGTTAAGATGAGAAACGTGTGAGCTTCATGAACGATGTAATTCGTTTGAGCTGAAAAGTGACTGCCCTTACCAGAAACAAAGTCTTGCTTGTAGGAAGACTCAGAGCCTGGGATTTAACTCCATTTCTGAAGTGAAACACACAGCATAGTTCTCATCCATGGATCACACTCTGCTTTAGAGCAAGAAGCATACTCTTGCTTTCTAGAGTCTCTAAGGCAGCAGGAAACGTGAGTGTGCCCAGAACAAAAGATCGGTGTTTCCTACACATATGGACAATATGTAGTGCAAATCTGCTTCTGAAACTGATACAAAGCACTGAACCTCTAACATCCAGTGTTTGTCAGTTCAGATGAGAAACGTGTGAGCTTCGTGAACGATGTAGTTAGTTTGAGCAGAAATGTCACTGCCTTTATCTGAATGGAAGTCTTGCTTGTAGGAAGACTCAGAGCCTAGGATTTAACTCCATTTCTGAAGTAAAACACATAGCATAGTTCTCATCCATGGATCACACTCTGCTTTAGAGTGAGACGTACGCTCTTGCTTTCTAGAGTCTCTAACACAGCAGGAAACGTGAGTTTGCTGAGAACAAAAGAACGGTGTTTCCTACACATAAGGACCATATCTAGTCGAACTCTGCTTCTGAAACTGATACAAAGCACTGAACCTCGAACATCCAATGCTTGTCAGTTAAGATGAGAAACGTGTGAGCTTCGTGAATGATGTAGTTAGTTTGAGCAGAAATGTCACTGCCTTTATCTGAATGGAAGTCTTGCTTGTAGGAAGACTCAGAGCCTGGGATTTAACTCCATTTCTGAAGTAAAACACATAGCATAGTTCTCATCCATGGATCACACTCTGCTTTAGAGTGAGAAGTACGCTCTTGCTTTCTCGAGTCTCTAACACAGCAGGAAACGTGAGTGTGCTGAGAATAAAAGGACGGTGTTTCCTACACATAAGGACCATATCTAGTCCAACTCTTCTTCTGAAACTGATACAAAGCACTGGTCCTCTAACATCCAATGCTTGTCAGTTAAGATGAGAAACGTGTGAGCTTCATGAACGATGTAATTCGTTTGAGCTGAAAAGTGACTGCCCTTACCAGAAACAAAGTCTTGCTTGTAGGAAGACTCAGAGCCTGGGATTTAACTCCATTTCTGAAGTGAAACACACAGCATAGTTCTCATCCATGGATCACACTCTGCTTTAGAGCAAGAAGCATACTCTTGCTTTCTAGAGTCTCTAAGACAGCAGGAAACGTGAGTGTGCCCAGAACAAAATAATGGTGTTTCCTACACATACGGACTATATGTAGTCCAAATCTTCTTATGAAACTGATAGAATGCACTGGTCCTCTAACATCCAATGCTTGTCAGTTAAGATGAGAAATGTGTGAGCTTTGTGAATGATGTAGTTCCTTTGAACTGAAAAGTGACTGCCCTTACCTGAAACGAAGTCTTGCTTGTAGTAAGACACAGAGCCTGGGATTTAAGTCCATTTCTGAAGGGAAACACACAACATAGTTCTCATCGATGGATCACACTCTGCTTTAGAGCAAGAAGTACACTCTAGCTTTCTAGAGTCTCTAATACAGCAGGAAATCTGAGTGTGCCCAGGACAAAAGAACGGTGTTTCCTATACATATGGACCATATATAGTCCAAATCTGCTTCTGAAACTGATACAAAGCACTGACCCTCTAACATCCAATGCTTGTCAGTTGAGATAAGAAACGTGTGAGCTTCGTGAACGATGTAGTTAGTTTGAGCAGAAAAGTGACTGCCCTTACCTGAATGGAATTCTTGCTTGTAGGAAGACTCAGAGCCTGGGATTTAACTCCATTTCTGAAGTAAAACACACAGCAGTGTAATCATCCATTGATCACACTCTGCTTTAGAGCAAGAAGCACGCTCTTGCTTTCTAGACTCTCAAAGACAGCAGGAAACGTGAGTGTGCTGAGAACAAAGAACGGTGTTTCCTACACATAGGGACCATATCTAGTCCAACTTTGCTTCTGAAACAGATACAAAGCACTGGTCCTCTAACATCCAATGCTTGTCAGTTAAGATGAGAAACGTGTGAGCTTCGTGAACGATGTTGTTCCTTTGAGCAGAAAAGAGACTGCACTTACCTGAAACGAAGTCTTGCTTGTAGGGAGACACAGAGCATGGGATTTAACTCCATTTCTGAAGTGAAACACACAGCATAGTCTCATCCATGGATCAAACTCTGTTTTAGAGCGAGAAGCTCGCTCTTGCTTTCTAGAGTCTCTAAGGCAGCAGGAAACGTGAGTGTGCCCAGAACAAAAGATCGGTGTTTCCTACACATATGGACAATATGTAGTCCAACTCTTCTTCTGAAATTGATACAAAGCACTGGTCCTCTAACATCCAATGCTTGTCAGTTAAGATGAGAAACGTGTGAGCTTCATGAACAATGTAGTTCGTTTGAGCAGAAAACTGACTGCCCTTACCTGAAATGAAGTCTTGCTTGTCGTAAGACTCAGAGCCTGGGATTTAACTCCATTTCTGAAGTGAAACACACAGCAGTGTTCTCATCCATTGATCACACTCTGCTTTAGAACAAGAAGCATGCTTTTGCTTTCTAGAGTCTTTAAGACAGCAGGAAATGTGAGTTTGCTGAGAACAAAAGAACGGTGTTTCCTACACATAAGGACCATATCTAGTCGAACTCTGATTCTGAAACTGATACAAAGCACTGAACATCGAACATCCAATGCTTGTCAGTTAAGATGAGAAACGTGTGAGCTTTGTGAACGATGTAGTTCGTTTGACCAGAAATGTCACTGCCTTTATCTGAATGGAAGTCTTGCTTGTAGGAAGACTCAGAGCCTGGGATTTAACTCCATTTCTGAAGTAAAACACATAGCATAGTTCTCATCCATGGATCACACTCTGCTTTAGAACAAGAATCACGCTCTTGCTTTCTAGAGTCTCTAAGGCAGCAGGAAACGTGAGTGTGCCCAGAACAAAAGATCGGTGTTTCCTACACATATGGACAATATGTAGTCCAAATCTGCTTCTGAAACTGATACAAAGCACTGACCCTCTAACATCCAATGCTTGTCATTTAAGATGAGAAACGTGTGAGCTTCGTGAACAATGTAGTTCGTTTGAGCAGAAAACTGACTGCCCTTTCCTGAAACGAAGTCTTGCTTTTAGGAAGACTCAGAGCCTGGGATTTAACTCCATTTCTGAAGTGAAACACACAGCAGGGTTCTCATCCATTGATCAAACTCTACGTTAGAACAAGAAGCATACTCTTGCTTCCTAGAGTCTCTAAGAAAGCAAGATATGTGAGTTTGCTGAAAACAAAAGAACAGTGTTTCCTACACATACGGACCATATCTAGTCCAACTCTGCTTCTGAAACTGATACAAAGCACTGGTCCTCTAACATCCAATGCTTGTCTGTTTAGATGAGAAACATGTGAGCTCTGTGAAAGATGTAGTTCGTTTGAGGTGAAAAGTGACTGCCCTTAAGTGAAACGAAGTCCTGCTTGTAGGAAGACATAGAGCCTGGGATTTAACTACATTTATGAAGGGAAACACACAGCATAAATTTCATCCATGGATCACACTCTGCTTTAGAGCGAGAAGCACGCCCTTGCTTTCTAGAATCTCTAATACAGCAGGAAATCTGAGTGTGCCCAGAACAAAAGAACGGTGTTTCCTACACATACGGACTATATGTAGTCCAAATCTTCATCTAAAACAGATAGAATGCACTGGTACTCTAACATCCAATGCTTGTCAGTTAAGATGAGAAACGTGTGAGCTTCGTGAAAGATGTAGTTACTTTGAGCTGAAAACTGACTGCCCTTACCAAAAACGAAGTCTTGCTTGTAGGAAGACTCAGAGCCTGGGATTTATCTCCATTTCTGAAGTAAAACACACAGCAGTGTAATCATACATTGATCACACTCTGCTTTAGAACAAGAAGCACACTCTTGCTTTCTAGAGTCTCTAAGACAGGACAAAACGAGAGTTTCCTGAGAACAAAAGAACGGTGTTTCCTACACATACAGACATTATATAGTCCAACTCTGCTTCTGAAACTGATACAAAGCACTGGTCCTCTAACATCCAATGCTTGTCTGTTAAGATGAGAAACGTGTGAGCTCAGTGAACGATGTAGTTCGTTTGAGCAGAAAAGTGACTGCTCTTACCTGAAACGAAGTCTTGCTTGTAGGAAGATACAGAGCTTGGGATTTAACTCCATTTCTGAAGGGAAACACACAGCACAGTTCTGATCAATGGATCACACTCTGCTTTAGAGCGAGAAGCACGCTCTTGCTTTCTAGAGTCTCTAAGACAGCAGGAAACGTGAGTGTGCTGAGAACAAAAGAATGGTGTTTCCTACACATATGGACATTATATAGTCCAACTCTTCTTCTGAAATTGATACAAAGCACTGGTCCTCTAACATCCAATGCTTGTCAGTTAAGATGAGATACGTGTGAGCAACGTGAACGTTGTAGTTCGTTTGAGGAGAAAACTGACTGCCCTTACCTGAAACGAAGTCTTGCTTGTAGTAAGACTCAGAGCCTGGGATTTAACTCCTTTTCTGAAGTGAAACACACAGCAGTGTTCTCATCCATTGATCACACTCTGCTTTAGAACAAGAAGCATGCTTTTTCTTTCTAGAGTCTTTAAGACAGCAGGAAACGTGATTTTGCTGAGAACAAAAGAACGGTTTTTCCTACACATAAGGACCATATCTAGTCGAACTCTGCTTCTGAAATTGATACAAAGCACGGAACCTCGAACATCCAATGCTTGTCAGTTAAGATGAGAAACGTGTGAGCTTCGTGAACGATGTAGTTAGTTTGAGCAGAAATGTCACTGCCTTTATCTGAATGGAAGTCTTGCTTGTAGGAAGACTCAGAGCCTGGGATTTAACTCCATTTCTGAAGTGAAACACACAGCATAGTTCTAATCCATGGATCACACTCTGCTTTAGAGTGAGAAGTACGCTCTTGCTTTCTAGAGTCTCTAACACAGCAGGAAACGTGAGTGTGCCCAGAACAAAAGAACGGTGTTTCCTACACATATGGACTATATGTAGTCCAAATCTTCTTCTGAAACTGATAGAATGCACTGGTCCTCTAACATCCAATGCTTGTCAGTTAAGATGAGAAACGTGTGAGCTTTGTGAATGATGTAGTTCCTTTGAACTGAAAAGTGACTGCCCTTACCTGAAACGAAGTCTTGCTTGTAGGAAGACACAGAGCCTGGGATTTAAGTCCATTTCTGAAGGGAAACACACAGCATAGTTCTCATCTATGGATCATACTCTGCTTTAGAGCAAGAAGCACACTCTAGCTTTCTAGAGTCTCTAAAACAGCAGGAAATCTGAGTGTGCCCAGGACAAAAGAACGGTGTTTCCTATACATATGGACCATATGTAGTCCAAATCTGCTTCTGAAACTGATACAAAGCACTGAACCTCGAACATCCAATGCTTGTCAGTTAAGATGAGAAACGTGTGAGCTTCGTGAACAATGTAGTTCGTTTGAGCAGAAAACTGACTGCCCTTACCTGAAACGAAGTCTTGCTTTTAGGAAGACTCAGAGCCTGGGATTTAACTCCATTTCTGAAGTGAAACACACAGCAGGGTTCTCATCCATTGATCAAACTCTGCGTTAGAACAAGAAGCATACTCTTGCTTCCTAGAGTCTCTAAGACAGCAAGAAACATGAGTTTGCTGAAAACAAAAGAACAGTGTTTCCTACACATACGGACCATATCTAGTCCAACTCTGCTTCTGAAACTGATACAAAGCACTGGTCCTCTAACATCTAATGCTTGTCTGTTAAGATGAGAAACGTGTGAGCTCAGTGAACGATGTAGTTCGTTTGAGCAGAAAAGTGACTGCTCTTACCTGAAATGAAGTCTTGCTTGTAGGAAGACACAGAGCCTGGGATTTAACTCCATTTCTGAAGGGAAACACACAGCATAGATCTCATCCTTGGATCACACTCTGCTTTAGAGCAAGAAGCACACTCTAGCTTTCAAGACTCTCAAAGACAGCAGGAAACGTGAGTGTGCTGAGAACAAAAGAGCGGTGTTTCCTACACATAGGGACCATATCTAGTCCAACTCTGCTTCTAAAACAGATACAAAGCACGGGTCTTCTAACATCCAATGCTTGTCAGTTAAGATGAGAAACGTGTGAGCTTCGTGAACGATGTTGTTCCTTTGAGCAGAAAAGTGACTGCCCTTACCTGAATGGAAGTCTTGCTTGTAGGAAGACTCAGAGCCTGGGATTTAACTCCATTTCTGAAGTAAAACACACAGCAGTGTAATCATCCATTGATCACACTCTGCTTTAGAACAAGAAGCACGCTCTTGCTTTCTAGACTCTCAAAGACAGTAGGAAATGTGAGTGTGCTGAAGAACAAAAGAACGGTGTTTCCTACACATAGGGACCATATCTAGTCGAACTCTGCTTCTGAAACAGATACAAAGCACTGGTCCTCTAACATCCAATGCTTGTCAGTTAAGATGAGAAACGTGTGAGCTTCGTGAACGATGTTGTTCCTTTGAGCAGAAAAGTGACTGCCCTTACCTGAAACGAAGTCTTCCTTGTAGGAAGACACAGAGCATGGGATTTAACTCCATTTCTGAAGTGAAACACACAGCATAGTCTCATCCATTTATCACACTCTGCGTTTAAACAAGAAGCATGCTCTTCTTTCTAGAGTCTCTAAGACAGCAGGAAATGTGCGTTTGCTGAGAACAAAAGAACGGTGTTTCCTTCACATAAGGAACACATCTAGTCGAACTCTGCTTCTGAAACTGATACAAAGCACTGAACCTCGAACATCCAATGCTTGTCAGTTAAGATGAGAAACGTGTGAGCTTTGTGAACGATGTAGTTAGTTTGAGCAGAAATGTCACTGCCTTTATCTGAATGGAAGTCTTGCTTGTAGGAAGACTCAGATCCTGGGATTTAACTCCATTTCTGAAGTAAAACACATAGCATAGTTCTCATCCATGGATCACACTCTGCTTTAGAGTGAGAAGTACGCTCTTGCTTTCTAGAGTCTCTAACACAGCAGGAAACATGAGTGTGCTGAGAACAAAAGAACGGTGTTTCCTACACATACGGACCATATCTAGTCCAACTCTTCTTCTGAAACTGATACAAAGCACTGGTCCTCTAACATCCAATGCTTGTCAGTTAAGATGAGAAACGTGTGAGCTTCATGAACGATGTAGTTCGATTGAGCAGAAAAGTGACTGCCCTTACCTGAAACGAAGTCTTGCTTGTAGGAAGACTCAGAGCCTGGGATTTAACTCCATTTCTGAAGTGAAACACACAGCATAGTTCTCATCCATGGATCACACTCTGCTTTAGAGCAAGAAGCACACTCTTGCTTTCTAGAGTCTCTAACACAGCAGGAAACGTGAGTGTGCCCAGAACAAAAGAACGGTGTTTCCTACACATACGGACTATATGTAGTCCAAATCTTCTTCTGAAACTGATAGAATGCACTGGTCCTCTAACATCCAATGCTTGTCAGTTAAGATGAGAAACGTGTGAGCTTCGTGAACGATGTTGTTCCTTTGAGCAGAAAAGTGACTGCCCTTACCTGAAACGAAGTCTTGCTTGTAGGGAGACACAGAGCATGGGATTTAACTCCATTTCTGAAGTGAAACACACAGCATAGTCTCATCCATGGATCACACTCTGTTTTAGAGCGAGAAGCACGCTCTTGCTTTCTAGAGTCTCTAAGGCAGCAGGAAACGTGAGTGTGCCCAGAACAAAAGATCGGTGTTTCCTACACATATGGACAATATGTAGTACAAATCTGCTTCTGAAACTGATACAAAGCACTGACCCTCTAACATCCAATGCTTGTCAGTTAAGATGAGAAACGTGTGAGCTTCGTGAACAATGTAGTTCGTTTGAGCAGAAAACTGACTGCCCTTACCTGAAACGAAGTCTTGCTTGTAGGAAGACTCAGAGCCTGGGATTTAACTCCATTTCTGAAGTGAAACACACAGCAGGGTTCTCATCCATTGATCAAACTCTACGTTAGAACAAGAAGCATACTCTTGCTTCCTAGAGTCTCTAAGAAAGCAAGAAACGTGAGTTTGCTGAAAACAAAAGAACAGTGTTTCCTACACATACGGACCATATCTAGTCCAACTCTGCTTCTGAAACTGATACAAAGCACTGGTCCTCTAACATCCAATGCTTGTCTGTTTAGATGAGAAACATGTGAGCTCTGTGAAAGATGTAGTTCGTTTGAGCTGAAAAGTAACTGCCCTTAAGTGAAACGAAGTCTTGCTTGTAGGAAGACATAGAGCCTGGGATTTAACTACATTTATGAAGGGAAACACACAGCATAGTTTTCATCCATGGATCACACTCTGCTTTAGAGCGAGAAGCACGCTCTTGCTTTCTAGAATCTCTAATACAGCAGGAAATCTGAGTGTGCCCAGAACAAAAGAACGGTGTTTCCTACACATACGGACTATATGTAGTCCAAATCTTCATCTAAAACAGATAGAATGCACTGGTACTCTAACATCCAATGCTTGTCAGTTAATATGAGAAACGTGTGAGCTTCGTGAAAGATGTAGTTCCTTTGAGCAGAAAAGTGACTGCCCTTACCAAAAACGAAGTCTTGCTTGTAGGAAGACACAGAGCCTAGGATTTAAGTACATTTCTGAAGGGAAAAACACAGCATAGTTCTCATCCATGCATCACACTCTGCTTTAGAGCGAGAAGCACACTCTTGCTTTCTAGAGTCTCTAATACAGCAGGAAATCTGATTGTGCCCAGAACAAAAGATCGGTGTTTTCTACACATATGGACCACATGTAGTCAAAATCTGCTTCTGAAACTGATACAAAGTACTGATCATCTAACATCCAATGGTTGTCAGTTAAGATGAGAAACGTATGAGCATCGTGAACGATGTAGTTCGTTTGAGCAGAAAAGTGACTGCCCATACCTGAATTGAAGTCTTGCTTGTAGGAAGACTCAGAGCCTGGGATTTATCTCCATTTCTGAAGTAAAACACACAGCAGTGTAATCATCCATTGATCACACTCTGCTTTAGAACAAGAAGCACACTCTTGCTTTCTAGAGTCTCTAAGACAGGACGAAACAAGAGTTTGCTGAGAACAAAAGAACGGTGTTTCCTACACATACAGACATTATATAGTCCAACTCTGCTTCTGAAACTGATACAAAGCACTGGTCCTCTAACATCCGATGCTTGTCTGTTAAGATGAGAAACGTGTGAGCTCAGTGAACGATGTAGTTCGTTTGAGCAGAAAAGTGACTGCTCTTACCTGAAACGAATTCTTGCTTGTAGGAAGACACAGAGCCTGGGATTTAACTCCATTTCTGAAGTGAAACACACAGCATAGTTCTCATCCATGGATCACACTGTGCTTTAGAGCAAGAAGCACACTCTTGCTTTCTAGAGTCTCTAAGACAGCAGGAAATCTGAGTGTGCCCAGAACAAAAGAATGGTGTTTCCTACACATACGGACTATACGTAGTCCAAATCTGCTTCTGATACTGATAGAATGCACTGGTCCTCTAACATCCAATGCTTGTCAGTTAAGATGAGAAACGTGTGAGCTTTGTGAATGATGTA
The DNA here is from genome assembly GCA_949786385.1 of Onychomys leucogaster. Taxonomy (NCBI): domain Eukaryota; kingdom Metazoa; phylum Chordata; class Mammalia; order Rodentia; family Cricetidae; genus Onychomys; species Onychomys leucogaster. Next base: position 43,776 of record CATKUP010000548.1, read on the forward strand.
GTTCCTTTGAACTGAAAAGTGACTGCCCTTACCTGAAACGAAGTCTTGCATGTAGTAAGTCACAGAGCCTGGGATTGAAGTCCATTTCTGAAGGGAAACACACAACATAGGTCTCATCCATGGATCACACTCTGCTTTAGAGCAAGAAGCACACTCTAGCTTTCTAGAGTCTCTAATACAGCAGGAAATCTGAGTGTGCCCAGGACAAAAGAACGGTGTTTCATATACATATGGACAATATGTAATCCAAATCTGCTTCTGAAACTGATACAAAGCACTGACCCTCTAACATCCAATGCTTGTCAGTTGAGATAAGAAACGTGTGACCTTCGTGAACGATGTAGTTAGTTTGAGCAGAAAAGTGACTGCCCTTACCTGAATGGAATTCTTGCTTGTAGGAAGATTCAGAGCCTGGGATTTAACTCCATTTCTGAAGTAAAACACACAACAGTGTAATCATCCATTGATCACACTCTGCTTTAGAACAAGAAGCACGCTCTTGCTTTCTAGAGTCTCTAAGGCAGCAGGAAACGTGAGTGTGCCCAGAACAAAAGATCGGTGTTTCCTACACATATGGACAATATGTAGTCCAAATCTGCTTCTGAAACTGATACAAAGCACTGACCCTCTAACATCCAATGCTTGTCATTTAAGATGAGAAACGTGTGAGCTTCGTGAACAATGTAGTTCGTTTGAGCAGAAAACTGACTGCCCTTACCTGAAACGAAGTCTTGCTTTTAGGAAGACTCAGAGCCTGGGATTTAACTCCATTTCTGAAGTGAAACACACAGCAGGGTTCTCATCCATTGATCAAACTCTACGTTAGAACAAGAAGCATACTCTTGCTTCCTAGAGTCTCTAAGACAGCAAGAAACGTGAGTTTGCTGAAAACAAAAGAACAGTGTTTCCTACACATACGGACCATATCTAGTCCAACTCTGCTTCTGAAACTGATACAAAGCACTGGTCCTCTAACATGCAATGCTTGTCTGTTTAGATGAGAACATGTGAGCTCTGTGAAAGATGTAGTTCGTTTGAGCTGAAAAGTGACTGCCCTTAAGTGAAACGAAGTCCTGCTTGTAGGAAGACATAGAGCCTGGGATTTAACTACATTTATGAAGGGAAACACACAGCATAGTTTTCATCCATGGATCACACTCTGCTTTAGAGCGAGAAGCACGCTCTTGCTTTCTAGAATCTCTAATACAGCAGGAAATCTGAGTGTGCCCAGAACAAAAGAACGGTGTTTCCTACACATACGGACTATATGTAGTCCAAATCTTCATCTAAAACAGATAGAATGCACTGGTACTCTAACATCCAATGCTTGTCAGTTAATATGAGAAACGTGTGAGCTTCGTGAAAGATGTAGTTCCTTTGAGCAGAAAAGTGACTGCCCTTACCAAAAACGAAGTCTTGCTTGTAGGAAGACACAGAGCCTAGGATTTAAGTACATTTCTGAAGGGAAAAACACAGCATAGTTCTCATCCATGCATGACACTCTGCTTTAGAGCGAGAAGCACACTCTTGCTTTCTAGAGTCTCTAATACAGCAGGAAATCTGATTGTGCCCAGAACAAAAGATCGGTGTTTTCTACACATATGGACCACATGTAGTCAAAATCTGCTTCTGAAACTGATACAAAGTACTGATCATCTAACATCCAATGGTTGTCAGTTAAGATGAGAAACGTATGAGCATCGTGAACGATGTAGTTCGTTTGAGCAGAAAAGTGACTGCCCATACCTGAATTGAAGTCTTGCTTGTAGGAAGACTCAGAGCCTGGGATTTATCTCCATTTCTGAAGTAAAACACACAGCAGTGTAATCATCCATTGATCACACTCTGCTTTAGAACAAGAAGCACACTCTTGCTTTCTAGAGTCTCTAAGACAGGACGAAACAAGAGTTTGCTGAGAACAAAAGAACGGTGTTTCCTACACATACAGACATTATATAGTCCAACTCTGCTTCTGAAACTGATACAAAGCACTGGTCCTCTAACATCCGATGCTTGTCTGTTAAGATGAGAAACGTGTGAGCTCAGTGAACGATGTAGTTCGTTTGAGCAGAAAAGTGACTGCTCTTACCTGAAACGAATTCTTGCTTGTAGGAAGACACAGAGCCTGGGATTTAACTCCATTTCTGAAGTGAAACACACAGCATAGTTCTCATCCATGGATCACACTGTGCTTTAGAGCAAGAAGCACACTCTTGCTTTCTAGAGTCTCTAAGACAGCAGGAAACGTGAGTGTGCCCAGAACAAAAGAATGGTGTTTCCTACACATACGGACTATATGTAGTCCAAATCTGCTTCTGAAACTGATAGAATGCACTGGTCCTCTAACATCCAATGCTTGTCAGTTAAGATGAGAAACGTGTGAGCTTTGTGAATGATGTAGTTCCTTTGAACTGAAAAGTGACTGCCCTTACCTGAAACGAAGTCTTGCATGTAGTAAGTCACAGAGCCTGGGATTGAAGTCCATTTCTGAAGGGAAACACACAACATAGTTCTCATCCATGGATCACACTCTGCTTTAGAGCAAGAAGCACACTCTAGCTTTCTAGAGTCTCTAATACAGCAGGAAATCTGAGTGTGCCCAGGACAAAAGAACGGTGTTTCATATACATATGGACAATATGTAATCCAAATCTGCTTCTGAAACTGATACAAAGCACTGACCCTCTAACATCCAATGCTTGTCAGTTGAGATAAGAAACGTGTGACCTTCGTGAACGATGTAGTTAGTTTGAGCAGAAAAGTGACTGCCCTTACCTGAATGGAATTCTTGCTTGTAGGAAGATTCAGAGCCTGGGATTTAACTCCATTTCTGAAGTAAAACACACAGCAGTGTAATCATCCATTGATCACACTCTGCTTTAGAACAAGAAGCACGCTCTTGCTTTCTAGAGTCTCTAAGGCAGCAGGAAACGTGAGTGTGCCCAGAACAAAAGATCGGTGTTTCCTACACATATGGACAATATGTAGTCCAAATCTGCTTCTGAAACTGATACAAAGCACTGACCCTCTAACATCCAATGCTTGTCATTTAAGATGAGAAACGTGTGAGCTTCGTGAACAATGTAGTTCGTTTGAGCAGAAAACTGACTGCCCTTACCTGAAACGAAGTCTTGCTTTTAGGAAGACTCAGAGCCTGGGATTTAACTCCATTTCTGAAGTGAAACACACAGCAGGGTTCTCATCCATTGATCAAACTCTACGTTAGAACAAGAAGCATACTCTTGCTTCCTAGAGTCTCTAAGACAGCAAGAAACATGAGTTTGCTGAAAACAAAAGAACAGTGTTTCCTACACATACGGACCATATCTAGTCCAACTCTGCTTCTGAAACTGATACAAAGCACTGGTCCTCTAACATCCAATGCTTGTCTGTTTAGATGAGAAACATGTGAGCTCTGTGAAAGATGTAGTTCGTTTGAGCTGAAAAGTGACTGCCCTTAAGTGAAACGAAGTCCTGCTTGTAGGAAGACATAGAGCCTGGGATTTAACTACATTTATGAAGGGAAACACACAGCATAATTTTCATCCATGGATCACACTCTGCTTTAGAGCGAGAAGCACGCCCTTGCTTTCTAGAATCTCTAATACAGCAGGAAATCTGAGTGTGCCCAGAACAAAAGAACGGTGTTGTCTACACATACGGACTATATGTAGTCCAAATCTTCATCTAAAACAGATAGAATGCACTGGTACTCTAACATCCAATGCTTGTCAGTTAAGATGAGAAACTTGTGAGCTTCGTGAAAGATGTAGTTACTTTGAGCTGAAAAGTGACTGCCCTTACCAAAAACGAAGTCTTGCTTGTAGGAAGACTCAGAGCCTGGGATTTATCTCCATTTCTGAAGTAAAACACACAGCAGTGTAATCATACATTGATCACACTCTGCTTTAGAACAAGAAGCACACTCTTGCTTTCTAGAGTCTCTAAGACAGGACTAAACGAGAGTTTGCTGAGAACAAAAGAACGGTGTTTCCTACACATACAGACATTATATAGTCCAACTCTGCTTCTGAAACTGATACAAAGCACTGGTCCTCTAACATCCAATGCTTGTCTGTTAAGATGAGAAACGTGTGAGCTCAGTGAACGATGTAGTTCGTTTGAGCAGAAAAGTGACTGCTCTTACCTGAAACGAAGTCTTGCTTGTAGGAAGATACAGAGCTTGGGATTTAACTCCATTTCTGAAGGGAAACACACAGCACAGTTCTGATCAATGGATCACACTCTGCTTTAGAGCGAGAAGCACGCTCTTGCTTTCTAGAGTCTCTAAGACAGCAGGAAACGTGAGTGTGCTGAGAACAAAAGAATGGTGTTTCCTACACATATGGACATTATATAGTCCAACTCTTCTTCTGAAATTGATACAAAGCACTGGTCCTCTAACATCAAATGCTTGTCAGTTAAGATGAGATACGTGTGAGCAACGTGAACGTTGTAGTTCGTTTGAGGAGAAAACTGACTGCCCTTACCTGAAACGAAGTCTTGCTTGTAGTAAGACTCAGAGCCTGGGATTTAACTCCTTTTCTGAAGTGAAACACACAGCAGTGTTCTCATCCATTGATCACACTCTGCTTTAGAACAAGAAGCATGCTTTTTCTATCTAGAGTCTTTAAGACAGCAGGAAACGTGATTTTGCTGAGAACAAAAGAACGGTTTTTCCTACACATAAGGACCATATCTAGTCGAACTCTGCTTCTGAAATTGATACAAAGCACGGAACCTCGAACATCCAATGCTTGTCAGTTAAGATGAGAAACGTGTGAGCTTCGTGAACGATGTAGTTAGTTTGAGCAGAAATATCACTGCCTTTATCTGAATGGAAGTCTTGCTTGTAGGAAGACTCAGAGCCTGGGATTTAACTCCATTTCTGAAGTGAAACACACAGCTTAGTTCTCATCCATGGATCACACTCTGCTTTAGAGTGAGAAGTACGCTCTTGCTTTCTAGAGTCTCTAACACAGCAGGAAACGTGAGTGTGCCCAGAACAAAAGAACGGTGTTTCCTACACATATGGACTATATGTAGTCCAAATCTTCTTCTGAAACTGATAGAATGCACTGGTCCTCTAACATCCAATGCTTGTCAGTTAAGATGAGAAACGTGTGAGCTTTGTGAATGATGTAGTTCCTTTGAACTGAAAAGTGACTGCCCTTACCTGAAACGAAGTCTTGCTTGTAGGAAGACAGAGAGCCTGGGATTTAAGTCCATTTCTGAAGGGAAACACACAACATAGTTCTCATCCATGGATCACACTCTGCTTTAGAGCAAGAAGCACACTCTAGCTTTCTAGAGTCTCTAAAACAGCAGGAAATCTGAGTGTGCCCAGGACAAAAGAACGGTGTTTCCTATACATATGGACCATATGTAGTCCAAATCTGCTTCTGAAACTGATACAAAGCACTGAACCTCGAACATCCAATGCTTGTCAGTTAAGATGAGAAACGTGTGAGCTTCGTGAACAATGTAGTTCGTTTGAGCAGAAAACTGACTGCCCTTACCTGAAACGAAGTCTTGCTTTTAGGAAGACTCAGAGCCTGGGATTTAACTCCATTTCTGAAGTGAAACACACAGCAGGGTTCTCATCCATTGATCAAACTCTGCGTTAGAACAAGAAGCATACTCTTGCTTCCTAGAGTCTCTAAGACAGCAAGAAACATGAGTTTGCTGAAAACAAAAGAACAGTGTTTCCTACACATACGGACCATATCTAGTCCAACTCTGCTTCTGAAACTGATACAAAGCACTGGTCCTCTAACATCCAATGCTTGTCTGTTTAGATGAGAAACATGTGAGCTCTGTGAAAGATGTAGTTCGTTTGAGCTGAAAAGTGACTGCCCTTAAGTGAAACGAAGTCCTGCTTGTAGGAAGACATAGAGCCTGGGATTTAACTACATTTATGAAGGGAAACACACAGCATAGTTTTCATCCATGGATCACACTCTGCTTTAGAGCGAGAAGCACGCTCTTGCTTTCTAGAATCTCTAATACAGCAGGAAATCTGAGTGTGCCCAGAACAAAAGAACGGTGTTTCCTACACATACGGACTATATGTAGTCCAAATCTTCATCTAAAACAGATAGAATGCACTGGTACTCTAACATCCAATGCTTGTCAGTTAATATGAGAAACGTGTGAGCTTCGTGAAAGATGTAGTTCCTTTGAGCAGAAAAGTGACTGCCCTTACCAAAAACGAAGTCTTGCTTGTAGGAAGACACAGAGCCTAGGATTTAAGTACATTTCTGAAGGGAAAAACACAGCATAGTTCTCATCCATGCATGACACTCTGCTTTAGAGCGAGAAGCACACTCTTGCTTTCTAGAGTCTCTAATACAGCAGGAAATCTGATTGTGCCCAGAACAAAAGATCGGTGTTTTCTACACATATGGACCACATGTAGTCAAAATCTGCTTCTGAAACTGATACAAAGTACTGATCATCTAACATCCAATGGTTGTCAGTTAAGATGAGAAACGTATGAGCATCGTGAACGATGTAGTTCGTTTGAGCAGAAAAGTGACTGCCCATACCTGAATTGAAGTCTTGCTTGTAGGAAGACTCAGAGCCTGGGATTTATCTCCATTTCTGAAGTAAAACACACAGCAGTGTAATCATCCATTGATCACACTCTGCTTTAGAACAAGAAGCACACTCTTGCTTTCTAGAGTCTCTAAGACAGGACGAAACAAGAGTTTGCTGAGAACAAAAGAACGGTGTTTCCTACACATACAGACATTATATAGTCCAACTCTGCTTCTGAAACTGATACAAAGCACTGGTCCTCTAACATCCGATGCTTGTCTGTTAAGATGAGAAACGTGTGAGCTCAGTGAACGATGTAGTTCGTTTGAGCAGAAAAGTGACTGCTCTTACCTGAAACGAATTCTTGCTTGTAGGAAGACACAGAGCCTGGGATTTAACTCCATTTCTGAAGGGAAACACACAGCATAGTTCTCATCCATGGATCACACTGTGCTTTAGAGCAAGAAGCACACTCTTGCTTTCTAGAGTCTCTAAGACAGCAGGAAACGTGAGTGTGCCCAGAACAAAAGAATGGTGTTTCCTACACATACGGACTATATGTAGTCCAAATCTGCTTCTGAAACTGATAGAATGCACTGGTCCTCTAACATCCAATGCTTGTCAGTTAAGATGAGAAACGTGTGAGCTTTGTGAATGATGTAGTTCCTTTGAACTGAAAAGTGACTGCCCTTACCTGAAACGAAGTCTTGCATGTAGTAAGTCACAGAGCCTGGGATTGAAGTCCATTTCTGAAGGGAAACACACAACATAGTTCTCATCCATGGATCACACTCTGCTTTAGAGCAAGAAGCACACTCTAGCTTTCTAGAGTCTCTAATACAGCAGGAAATCTGAGTGTGCCCAGGACAAAAGAACGGTGTTTCATATACATATGGACAATATGTAATCCAAATCTGCTTCTGAAACTGATACAAAGCACTGACCCTCTAACATCCAATGCTTGTCAGTTGAGATAAGAAACGTGTGACCTTCGTGAACGATGTAGTTAGTTTGAGCAGAAAAGTGACTGCCCTTACCTGAATGGAATTCTTGCTTGTAGGAAGATTCAGAGCCTGGGATTTAACTCCATTTCTGAAGTAAAACACACAGCAGTGTAATCATCCATTGATCACACTCTGCTTTAGAACAAGAAGCACGCTCTTGCTTTCTAGAGTCTCTAAGGCAGCAGGAAACGTGAGTGTGCCCAGAACAAAAGATCGGTGTTTCCTACACATATGGACAATATGTAGTCCAAATCTGCTTCTGAAACTGATACAAAGCACTGACCCTCTAACATCCAATGCTTGTCATTTAAGATGAGAAACGTGTGAGCTTCGTGAACAATGTAGTTCGTTTGAGCAGAAAACTGACTGCCCTTACCTGAAACGAAGTCTTGCTTTTAGGAAGACTCAGAGCCTGGGATTTAACTCCATTTCTGAAGTGAAACACACAGCAGGGTTCTCATCCATTGATCAAACTCTACGTTAGAACAAGAAGCATACTCTTGCTTCCTAGAGTCTCTAAGACAGCAAGAAACATGAGTTTGCTGAAAACAAAAGAACAGTGTTTCCTACACATACGGACCATATCTAGTCCAACTCTGCTTCTGAAACTGATACAAAGCACTGGTCCTCTAACATCCAATGCTTGTCTGTTTAGATGAGAAACATGTGAGCTCTGTGAAAGATGTAGTTCGTTTGAGCTGAAAAGTGACTGCCCTTAAGTGAAACGAAGTCCTGCTTGTAGGAAGACATAGAGCCTGGGATTTAACTACATTTATGAAGGGAAACACACAGCATAATTTTCATCCATGGATCACACTCTGCTTTAGAGCGAGAAGCACGCCCTTGCTTTCTAGAATCTCTAATACAGCAGGAAATCTGAGTGTGCCCAGAACAAAAGAACGGTGTTGTCTACACATACGGACTATATGTAGTCCAAATCTTCATCTAAAACAGATAGAATGCACTGGTACTCTAACATCCAATGCTTGTCAGTTAAGATGAGAAACTTGTGAGCTTCGTGAAAGATGTAGTTACTTTGAGCTGAAAAGTGACTGCCCTTACCAAAAACGAAGTCTTGCTTGTAGGAAGACTCAGAGCCTGGGATTTATCTCCATTTCTGAAGTAAAACACACAGCAGTGTAATCATACATTGATCACACTCTGCTTTAGAACAAGAAGCACACTCTTGCTTTCTAGAGTCTCTAAGACAGGACGAAACGAGAGTTTGCTGAGAACAAAAGAACGGTGTTTCCTACACATACAGACATTATATAGTCCAACTCTGCTTCTGAAACTGATACAAAGCACTGGTCCTCTAACATCCAATGCTTGTCTGTTAAGATGAGAAACGTGTGAGCTCAGTGAACGATGTAGTTCGTTTGAGCAGAAAAGTGACTGCTCTTACCTGAAACGAAGTCTTGCTTGTAGGATGATACAGAGCTTGGGATTTAACTCGATTTCTGAAGGGAAACACACAGCACAGTTCTGATCAATGGATCACACTCTGCTTTAGAGCGAGAAGCACGCTCTTGCTTTCTAGAGTCTCTAAGACAGCAGGAAACGTGAGTGTGCTGAGAACAAAAGAATGGTGTTTCCTACACATATGGACATTATATAGTCCAACTCTTCTTCTGAAATTGATACAAAGCACTGGTCCTCTAACATCAAATGCTTGTCAGTTAAGATGAGATACGTGTGAGCAACGTGAACGTTGTAGTTCGTTTGAGGAGAAAACTGACTGCCCTTACCTGAAACGAAGTCTTGCTTGTAGTAAGACTCAGAGCCTGGGATTTAACTCCTTTTCTGAAGTGAAACACACAGCAGTGTTCTCATCCATTGATCACACTCTGCTTTAGAACAAGAAGCATGCTTTTTCTTTCTAGAGTCTTTAAGACAGCAGGAAACGTGATTTTGCTGAGAACAAAAGAACGGTTTTTCCTACACATAAGGACCATATCTAGTCGAACTCTGCTTCTGAAATTGATACAAAGCACGGAACCTCGAACATCCAATGCTTGTCAGTTAAGATGAGAAACGTGTGAGCTTCGTGAATGATGTAGTTAGTTTGAGCAGAAATGTCACTGCCTTTATCTGAATGGAAGTCTTGCTTGTAGGAAGACTCAGAGCCTGGGATTTAACTCCATTTCTGAAGTGAAACACACAGCATAGTTCTCATCCATGGATCACACTCTGCTTTAGAGCGAGAAGCACGCTCTTTCTTTCTAGAATCTCTAATACAGCAGGAAATCTGAGTGTGCCCAGAACAAAAGAACGGTGTTTCCTACACATACAGACTATATGTAGTCCAAATCTTCATCTAAAACAGATAGAATGCACTGGTACTCTAACATCCAATGCTTGTCAGTTAAGATGAGAAACGTGTGAGCTTCGTGAAAGATGTAGTTCCTTTGAGCGGAAAAGTGACTGCCCTTACCAAAAACGAAGTCTTGCTTGTAGGAAGACACAGAGCCTAGGATTTAAGTACATTTCTGAAGGGAAACACACAGCATAGTTCTCATCCATGGATCACACTCTGCTTTAGAGCGAGAAGCACACTCTTGCTTTCTAGAATCTCTAATACAGCAGGAAATCTGAGTGTGCCCACAACAAAAGATCGATGTTTTCTACACATATGGACCACATGTAGTCCAAATCTGCTTCTGAAACTGATACAAAGTACTGACCATCTAACATCCAATGGTTGTCAGTTAAGATGAGAAACGTGTGAGCATCGTGAACGATGTAGTTCGTTTGAGCAGACAAGTGACTGCCCATACCTGAATTGAAGTCTTGCTTGTAGGAAGACTCAGAGCCTGGGATTTATCTCCATTTCTGAAGTAAAACACACAGAAGTGTAATCATCCATTGATCACACTCTGCTTTAGAACAAGAAGCACACTCTTGCTTTCTAGAGTCTCTAAGACAGGACGAAACGAGAGTTTGCTGAGAACAAAAGAACGGTGTTTCCTACACATACAGACTTTATATAGTCCAACTCTGCTTCTGAAACTGATACAAAGCACTGGTCCTCTAACGTCTAATGCTTGTCTGTTAAGATGAGAAACGTGTGAGCTCAGTGAACGATGTAGTTCGTTTGAGCAGAAAAGTGACTGCTCTTACCTGAAATGAAGTCTTGCTTGTAGGAAGACACAGAGCCTGGGATTTAAGTCCATTTCTGAAGGGAAACACACAACATAGTTCTCATCCATGGATCACACTCTGCTTTAGAGCAAGAAGCACACTCTAGCTTTCTAGACTCTCAAAGACAGCAGGAAACGTGAGTGTGCTGAGAACAAAAGAACGGTGTTTCCTACACATAGGGACCATATCTAGTCCAACTCTGCTTCTAAAACAGATACAAAGCACGGGTCCTCTAACATCCAATGCTTGTCAGTTAAGATGAGAAACGTGTGAGCTTCGTGAACGATGTTGTTCCTTTGAGCAGAAAAGTGACTGCCCTTACCTGAATGGAAGTCTTGCTTGTAGGAAGACTCAGAGCCTGGGATTTAACTCCATTTCTGAAGTAAAACACACAGCAGTGTAATCATCCATTGATCACACTCTGCTTTAGAACAAGAAGCACGCTCTTGCTTTCTAGACTCTCAAAGACAGCAGGAAATGTGAGTGTGCTGAGAACAAAAGAACGGTGTTTCCTACACATAGGGACCATATCTAGTCGAACTCTGCTTCTGAAACAGATACAAAGCACTGGTCCTCTAACATCCAATGCTTGTCAGTTAAGATGAGAAACGTGTGAGCTTCGTGAACGATGTTGTTCCTTTGAGCAGAAAAGTGACTGCCCTTACCTGAAACGAAGTCTTGCTTGTAGGGAGACACAGAGCATGGGATTTAACTCCATTTCTGAAGTGAAACACACAGCATAGTCTCATCCATTTATCACACTCTGCGTTTAAACAAGAAGCATGGTCTTCTTTCTAGAGTCTCTAAGACAGCAGGAAATGTGCGTTTGCTGAGAACAAAAGAACGGTGTTTCCTTCACATAAGGACCACATCTAGTCGAACTCTGCTTCTGAAACTGATACAAAGCACTGAACCTCGAACATCCAATGCTTGTCAGTTAAGATGAGAAACGTGTGAGCTTCGTGAACGATGTAGTTAGTTTGAGCAGAAATGTCACTGCCTTTATCTGAATGGAAGTCTTGCTTGTAGGAAGACTCAGAGCCTGGGATTTAACTCCATTTCTGAAGTGAAACACACAGCATAGTTCTCATCCATGGATCACACTCTGCTTTAGAGTGAGAAGTACGCTCTTGCTTTCTAGAGTCTCTAACACAGCAGGAAACGTGAGTGTGCCCAGAACAAAAGAACGGTGTTTCCTACACATATGGACTATATGTAGTCCAAATCTTCTTCTGAAACTGATAGAATGCACTGGTCCTCTAACATCCAATGCTTGTCAGTTAAGATGAGAAACGTGTGAGCTTTGTGAATGATGTAGTTCCTTTGAACTGAAAAAAGACTGCCCTTACCTGAAACGAAGTCTTGCTTGTAGGAAGACACAGAGCCTGGGATTTAAGTCCATTTCTGAAGGGAAACACACAACATAGTTCTCATCCATGGATCACACTCTGCTTTAGAGCAAGAAGCACACTCTAGCTTTCTAGAGTCTCTAAAACAGCAGGAAATCTGAGTGTGCCCAGGACAAAAGAACGGTGTTTCCTATACATATGGACCATATGTAGTCCAAATCTGCTTCTGAAACTGATACAAAGCACTGAACCTCGAACATCCAATGCTTGTCAGTTAAGATGAGAAACGTGTGAGCTTCGTGAACAATGTAGTTCGTTTGAGCAGAAAACTGACTGCCCTTACCTGAAACGAAGTCTTGCTTTTAGGAAGACTCAGAGCCTGGGATTTAACTCCATTTCTGAAGTGAAACACACAGCAGGGTTCTCATCCATTGATCAAACTCTGCGTTAGAACAAGAAGCATACTCTTGCTTCCTAGAGTCTCTAAGACAGCAAGAAACATGAGTTTGCTGAGAACAAAAGAACGGTGTTTCCTACACATACAGACATTATATAGTCCAACTCTGCTTCTGAAACTGATACAAAGCACTGGTCCTCTAACATCCAATGCTTGTCTGTTAAGATGAGAAACGTGTGAGCTCAGTGAACGATGTAGTTCGTTTGAGCAGAAAAGTGACTGCTCTTACCTGAAACGAAGTCTTGCTTGTAGGATGATACAGAGCTTGGGATTTAACTCCATTTCTGAAGGGAAACACACAGCACAGTTCTGATCAATGGATCACACTCTGCTTTAGAGCGAGAAGCACGCTCTTGCTTTCTAGAGTCTCTAAGACAGCAGGAAAGGTGAGTGTGCTGAGAACAAAAGAATGGTGTTTCCTACACATATGGACATTATATAGTCCAACTCTTCTTCTGAAATTGATACAAAGCACTGGTCCTCTAACATCAAATGCTTGTCAGTTAAGATGAGATACGTGTGAGCAACGTGAACGTTGTAGTTCGTTTGAGGAGAAAACTGACTGCCCTTACCTGAAACGAAGTCTTGCTTGTAGTAAGACTCAGAGCCTGGGATTTAACTCCTTTTCTGAAGTGAAACACACAGCAGTGTTCTCATCCATTGATCACACTCTGCTTTAGAACAAGAAGCATGCTTTTTCTTTCTAGAGTCTTTAAGACAGCAGGAAACGTGATTTTGCTGAGAACAAAAGAACGGTTTTTCCTACACATAAGGACCATATCTAGTCGAACTCTGCTTCTGAAATTGATACAAAGCACGGAACCTCGAACATCCAATGCTTGTCAGTTAAGATGAGAAACGTGTGAGCTTCGTGAACGATGTAGTTAGTTTGAGCAGAAATGTCACTGCCTTTATCTGAATGGAAGTCTTGCTTGTAGGAAGACTCAGAGCCTGGGATTTAACTCCATTTCTGAAGTGAAACACACAGCTTAGTTCTCATCCATGGATCACACTCTGCTTTAGAGTGAGAAGTACGCTCTTGCTTTCTAGAGTCTCTAACACAGCAGGAAACGTGAGTGTGCCCAGAACAAAAGAACGGTGTTTCCTACACATATGGACTATATGTAGTCCAAATCTTCTTCTGAAACTGATAGAATGCACTGGTCCTCTAACATCCAATGCTTGTCAGTTAAGATGAGAAACGTGTGAGCTTTGTGAATGATGTAGTTCCTTTGAACTGAAAAGTGACTGCCCTTACCTGAAACGAAGTCTTGCTTGTAGGAAGACAGAGAGCCTGGGATTTAAGTCCATTTCTGAAGGGAAACACACAACATAGTTCTCATCCATGGATCACACTCTGCTTTAGAGCAAGAAGCACACTCTAGCTTTCTAGAGTCTCTAAAACAGCAGGAAATCTGAGTGTGCCCAGGACAAAAGAACGGTGTTTCCTATACATATGGACCATATGTAGTCCAAATCTGCTTCTGAAACTGATACAAAGCACTGAACCTCGAACATCCAATGCTTGTCAGTTAAGATGAGAAACGTGTGAGCTTCGTGAACAATGTAGTTCGTTTGAGCAGAAAACTGACTGCCCTTACCTGAAACGAAGTCTTGCTTTTAGGAAGACTCAGAGCCTGGGATTTAACTCCATTTCTGAAGTGAAACACACAGCAGGGTTCTCATCCATTGATCAAACTCTGCGTTAGAACAAGAAGCATACTCTTGCTTCCTAGAGTCTCTAAGACAGCAAGAAACATGAGTTTGCTGAAAACAAAAGAACAGTGTTTCCTACACATACGGACCATATCTAGTCCAACTCTGCTTCTGAAACTGATACAAAGCACTGGTCCTCTAACATCCAATGCTTGTCTGTTTAGATGAGAAACATGTGAGCTCTGTGAAAGATGTAGTTCGTTTGAGCTGAAAAGTGACTGCCCTTAAGTGAAACGAAGTCTTGCTTGTAGGAAGACATAGAGCCTGGGATTTAACTACATTTATGAAGGGAAACACACAGCATAGTTTTCATCCATGGATCACACTCTGCTTTAGAGCGAGAAGCACGCTCTTTCTTTCTAGAATCTCTAATACAGCAGGAAATCTGAGTGTGCCCAGAACAAAAGAACGGTGTTTCCTACACATACAGACTATATGTAGTCCAAATCTTCATCTAAAACAGATAGAATGCACTGGTACTCTAACATCCAATGCTTGTCAGTTAAGATGAGAAACGTGTGAGCTTCGTGAAAGATGTAGTTCCTTTGAGCGGAAAAGTGACTGCCCTTACCAAAAACGAAGTCTTGCTTGTAGGAAGACACAGAGCCTAGGATTTAAGTACATTTCTGAAGGGAAACACACAGCATAGTTCTCATCCATGGATCACACTCTGCTTTAGAGCGAGAAGCACACTCTTGCTTTCTAGAATCTCTAATACAGCAGGAAATCTGAGTGTGCCCACAACAAAAGATCGATGTTTTCTACACATATGGACCACATGTAGTCCAAATCTGCTTCTGAAACTGATACAAAGTACTGACCATCTAACATCCAATGGTTGTCAGTTAAGATGAGAAACGTGTGAGCATCGTGAACGATGTAGTTCGTTTGAGCAGACAAGTGACTGCCCATACCTGAATTGAAGTCTTGCTTGTAGGAAGACTCAGAGCCTGGGATTTATCTCCATTTCTGATGTAAAACACACAGAAGTGTAATCATCCATTGATCACACTCTGCTTTAGAACAAGAAGCACACTCTTGCTTTCTAGAGTCTCTAAGACAGGACGAAACGAGAGTTTGCTGAGAACAAAAGAACGGTGTTTCCTACACATACAGACTTTATATAGTCCAACTCTGCTTCTGAAACTGATACAAAGCACTGGTCCTCTAACGTCTAATGCTTGTCTGTTAAGATGAGAAACGTGTGAGCTCAGTGAACGATGTAGTTCGTTTGAGCAGAAAAGTGACTGCTCTTACCTGAAATGAAGTCTTGCTTGTAGGAAGACACAGAGCCTGGGATTTAAGTCCATTTCTGAAGGGAAACACACAACATAGTTCTCATCCATGGATCACACTCTGCTTTAGAGCAAGAAGCACACTCTAGCTTTCTAGACTCTCAAAGACAGCAGGAAACGTGAGTGTGCTGAGAACAAAAGAACGGTGTTTCCTACACATAGGGACCATATCTAGTCCAACTCTGCTTCTAAAACAGATACAAAGCACGGGTCCTCTAACATCCAATGCTTGTCAGTTAAGATGAGAAACGTGTGAGCTTCGTGAACGATGTTGTTCCTTTGAGCAGAAAAGTGACTGCCCTTACCTGAAACGAAGTCTTGCTTGTAGGGAGACACAGAGCATGGGATTTAACTCCATTTCTGAAGTGAAACACACAGCATAGTCTCATCCATTTATCACACTCTGCGTTTAAACAAGAAGCATGGTCTTCTTTCTAGAGTCTCTAAGACAGCAGGAAATGTGCGTTTGCTGAGAACAAAAGAACGGTGTTTCCTTCACATAAGGACCACATCTAGTCGAACTCTGCTTCTGAAACTGATACAAAGCACTGAACCTCGAACATCCAATGCTTGTCAGTTAAGATGAGAAACGTGTGAGCTTTGTGAACGATGTAGTTAGTTTGAGCAGAAATGTCACTGCCTTTATCTGAATGGAAGTCTTGCTTGTAGGAAGACTCAGAGCCTGGGATTTAACTCCATTTCTGAAGTGAAACACACAGCATAGTTCTCATCCATGGATCACACTCTGCTTTAGAGTGAGAAGTACGCTCTTGCTTTCTAGAGTCTCTAACACAGCAGGAAACGTGAGTGTGCCCAGAACAAAAGAACGGTGTTTCCTACACATATGGACTATATGTAGTCCAAATCTTCTTCTGAAACTGATAGAATGCACTGGTCCTCTAACATCCAATGCTTGTCAGTTAAGATGAGAAACGTGTGAGCTTTGTGAATGATGTAGTTCCTTTGAACTGAAAAAAGACTGCCCTTACCTGAAACGAAGTCTTGCTTGTAGGAAGACACAGAGCCTGGGATTTAAGTCCATTTCTGAAGGGAAACACACAACATAGTTCTCATCCATGGATCACACTCTGCTTTAGAGCAAGAAGCACACTCTAGCTTTCTAGAGTCTCTAAAACAGCAGGAAATCTGAGTGTGCCCAGGACAAAAGAACGGTGTTTCCTATACATATGGACCATATGTAGTCCAAATCTGCTTCTGAAACTGATACAAAGCACTGAACCTCGAACATCCAATGCTTGTCAGTTAAGATGAGAAACGTGTGAGCTTCGTGAACAATGTAGTTCGTTTGAGCAGAAAACTGACTGCCCTTACCTGAAACGAAGTCTTGCTTGTAGGAAGACTCAGAGCCTGGGATTTAACTCCATTTCTGAAGTGAAACACACAGCAGGGTTCTCATCCATTGATCAAACTCTGCGTTAGAACAAGAAGCATACTCTTGCTTCCTAGAGTCTCTAAGACAGCAAGAAACATGAGTTTGCTGAAAACAAAAGAACAGTGTTTCCTACACATACGGACCATATCTAGTCCAACTCTGCTTCTGAAACTTATACAAAGCACTGGTCCTCTAACATCCAATGCTTGTCTGTTTAGATGAGAAACATGTGAGCTCTGTGAAAGATGTAGTTCGTTTGAGCTGAAAAGTGACTGCCCTTAAGTGAAACGAAGTCTTGCTTGTAGGAAGACATAGAGCCTGGGATTTAACTACATTTATGAAGGGAAACACACAGCATAGTTTTCATCCATGGATCACACTCTGCTTTAGAGCGAGAAACACGCTCTTTCTTTCTAGAATCTCTAATACAGCAGGAAATCTGAGTGTGCCCAGAACAAAAGAACGGTGTTTCCTACACATACAGACTATATGTAGTCCAAATCTTCATCTAAAACAGATAGAATGCACTGGTACTCTAACATCCAATGCTTGTCAGTTAAGATGAGAAACGTGTGAGCTTCGTGAAAGATGTAGTTCCTTTGAGCTGAAAAGTGACTGCCCTTACCAAAAACGAAGTCTTGCTTGTAGGAAGACACAGAGCCTAGGATTTAAGTACATTTCTGAAGGGAAACACACAGCATAGTTCTCATCCATGGATCACACTCTGCTTTAGAGCGAGAAGCACACTCTTGCTTTCTAGAATCTCTAATACAGCAGGAAATCTGAGTGTGCCCACAACAAAAGATCGATGTTTTCTACACATATGGACCACATGTAGTCCAAATCTGCTTCTGAAACTGATACAAAGTACTGACCATCTAACATCCAATGGTTGTCAGTTAAGATGAGAAACGTGTGAGCATCGTGAACGATGTAGTTCGTTTGAGCAGAAAAGTGACTGCCCATACCTGAATCGAAGTCTTGCTTGTAGGAAGACTCAGAGGCTGGGATTTATCTCCATTTCTGAAGTAAAACACACAGAAGTGTAATCATCCATTGATCACACTCTGCTTTAGAACAAGAAGCACACTCTTGCTTTCTAGAGTCTCTAAGACAGGACGAAACGAGAGTTTGCTGAGAACAAAAGAACGGTGTTTCCTACACATACAGACATTATATAGTCCAACTCTGCTTCTGAAACTGATACAAAGCACTGGTCCTCTAACATCTAATGCTTGTCTGTTAAGATGAGAAACGTGTGAGCTCAGTGAACGATGTAGTTCGTTTGAGCAGAAAAGTGACTGCTCTTACCTGAAATGAAGTCTTGCTTGTAGGAAGACACAGAGCCTGGGATTTAAGTCCATTTCTGAAGGGAAACACACAACATAGTTCTCATCCATGGATCACACTCTGCTTTAGAGCAAGAAGCACACTCTAGCTTTCTAGACTCTCAAAGACAGCAGGAAACGTGAGTGTGCTGAGAACAAAAGAACGGTGTTTCCTACACATAGGGACCATATCTAGTCCAACTCTGCTTCTAAAACAGATACAAAGCACGGGTCCTCTAACATCCAATGCTTGTCAGTTAAGATGAGAAACGTGTGAGCTTCGTGAACGATGTTGTTCCTTTGAGCAGAAAAGTGACTGCCCTTACCTGAATGGAAGTCTTGCTTGTAGGAAGACTCAGAGCCTGGGATTTAACTCCATTTCTGAAGTAAAACACACAGCAGTGTAATCATCCATTGATCACACTCTGCTTTAGAACAAGACGCACGATCTTGCTTTCTAGACTCTCAAAGACAGCAGGAAATGTGAGTGTGCTGAGAACAAAAGAACGGTGTTTCCTACACATAGGGACCATATCTAGTCGAACTCTGCTTCTGAAACAGATACAAAGCACTGGTCCTCTAACATCCAATGCTTGTCAGTTAAGATGAGAAACGTGTGAGCTTCGTGAACGATGTTGTTCCTTTGAGCAGAAAAGTGACTGCCCTTACCTGAAACGAAGTCTTGCTTGTAGGGAGACACAGAGCATGGGATTTAACTCCATTTCTGAAGTGAAACACACAGCATAGTCTCATCCATTTATCACACTCTGCGTTTAAACAAGAAGCATGGTCTTCTTTCTAGAGTCTCTAAGACAGCAGGAAATGTGCGTTTGCTGAGAACAAAAGAACGGTGTTTCCTTCACATAAGGACCACATCTAGTCGAACTCTGCTTCTGAAACTGATACAAAGCACTGAACCTCGAACATCCAATGCTTGTCAGTTAAGATGAGAAACGTGTGAGCTTCGTGAACGATGTAGTTAGTTTGAGCAGAAATGTCACTGCCTTTATCTGAATGGAAGTCTTGCTTGTAGGAAGACTCAGAGCCTGGGATTTAACTCCATTTCTGAAGTGAAACACACAGCATAGTTCTCATCCATGGATCACACTCTGCTTTAGAGTGAGAAGTACGCTCTTGCTTTCTAGAGTCTCTAACACAGCAGGAAACGTGAGTGTGCCCAGAACAAAAGAACGGTGTTTCCTACACATATGGACTATATGTAGTCCAAATCTTCTTCTGAAACTGATAGAATGCACTGGTCCTCTAACATCCAATGCTTGTCAGTTAAGATGAGAAACGTGTGAGCTTTGTGAATGATGTAGTTCCTTTGAACTGAAAAAAGACTGCCCTTACCTGAAACGAAGTCTTGCTTGTAGGAAGACACAGAGCCTGGGATTTAAGTCCATTTCTGAAGGGAAACACACAACATAGTTCTCATCCATGGATCACACTCTGCTTTAGAGCAAGAAGCACACTCTAGCTTTCTAGAGTCTCTAAAACAGCAGGAAATCTGAGTGTGCCCAGGACAAAAGAACGGTGTTTCCTATACATATGGACCATATGTAGTCCAAATCTGCTTCTGAAACTGATACAAAGCACTGAACCTCGAACATCCAATGCTTGTCAGTTAAGATGAGAAACGTGTGAGCTTCGTGAACAATGTAGTTCGTTTGAGCAGAAAACTGACTGCCCTTACCTGAAACGAAGTCTTGCTTGTAGGAAGACTCAGAGCCTGGGATTTAACTCCATTTCTGAAGTGAAACACACAGCAGGGTTCTCATCCATTGATCAAACTCTGCGTTAGAACAAGAAGCATACTCTTGCTTCCTAGAGTCTCTAAGACAGCAAGAAACATGAGTTTGCTGAAAACAAAAGAACAGTGTTTCCTACACATACGGACCATATCTAGTCCAACTCTGCTTCTGAAACTTATACAAAGCACTGGTCCTCTAACATCCAATGCTTGTCTGTTTAGATGAGAAACATGTGAGCTCTGTGAAAGATGTAGTTCGTTTGAGCTGAAAAGTGACTGCCCTTAAGTGAAACGAAGTCTTGCTTGTAGGAAGACATAGAGCCTGGGATTTAACTACATTTATGAAGGGAAACACACAGCATAGTTTTCATCCATGGATCACACTCTGCTTTAGAGCGAGAAACACGCTCTTTCTTTCTAGAATCTCTAATACAGCAGGAAATCTGAGTGTGCCCAGAACAAAAGAACGGTGTTTCCTACACATACAGACTATATGTAGTCCAAATCTTCATCTAAAACAGATAGAATGCACTGGTACTCTAACATCCAATGCTTGTCAGTTAAGATGAGAAACGTGTGAGCTTCGTGAAAGATGTAGTTCCTTTGAGCTGAAAAGTGACTGCCCTTACCAAAAACGAAGTCTTGCTTGTAGGAAGACACAGAGCCTAGGATTTAAGTACATTTCTGAAGGGAAACACACAGCATAGTTCTCATCCATGGATCACACTCTGCTTTAGAGCGAGAAGCACACTCTTGCTTTCTAGAATCTCTAATACAGCAGGAAATCTGAGTGTGCCCACAACAAAAGATCGATGTTTTCTACACATATGGACCACATGTAGTCCAAATCTGCTTCTGAAACTGATACAAAGTACTGACCATCTAACATCCAATGGTTGTCAGTTAAGATGAGAAACGTGTGAGCATCGTGAACGATGTAGTTCGTTTGAGCAGAAAAGTGACTGCCCATACCTGAATTGAAGTCTTGCTTGTAGGAAGACTCAGAGGCTGGGATTTATCTCCATTTCTGAAGTAAAACACACAGAAGTGTAATCATCCATTGATCACACTCTGCTTTAGAACAAGAAGCACACTCTTGCTTTCTAGAGTCTCTAAGACAGGACGAAACGAGAGTTTGCTGAGAACAAAAGAACGGTGTTTCCTACACATACAGACATTATATAGTCCAACTCTGCTTCTGAAACTGATACAAAGCACTGGTCCTCTAACATCTAATGCTTGTCTGTTAAGATGAGAAACGTGTGAGCTCAGTGAACGATGTAGTTCGTTTGAGCAGAAAAGTGACTGCTCTTACCTGAAATGAAGTCTTGCTTGTAGGAAGACACAGAGCCTGGGATTTAAGTCCATTTCTGAAGGGAAACACACAACATAGTTCTCATCCATGGATCACACTCTGCTTTAGAGCAAGAAGCACACTCTAGCTTTCTAGACTCTCAAAGACAGCAGGAAACGTGAGTGTGCTGAGAACAAAAGAACGGTGTTTCCTACACATAGGGACCATATCTAGTCCAACTCTGCTTCTAAAACAGATACAAAGCACGGGTCCTCTAACATCCAATGCTTGTCAGTTAAGATGAGAAACGTGTGAGCTTCGTGAACGATGTTGTTCCTTTGAGCAGAAAAGTGACTGCCCTTACCTGAATGGAAGTCTTGCTTGTAGGAAGACTCAGAGCCTGGGATTTAACTCCATTTCTGAAGTAAAACACACAGCAGTGTAATCATCCATTGATCACACTCTGCTTTAGAACAAGAAGCACGCTCTTGCTTTCTAGACTCTCAAAGACAGCAGGAAATGTGAGTGTGCTGAGAACAAAAGAACGGTGTTTCCTACACATAGGGACCATATCTAGTCGAACTCTGCTTCTGAAACAGATACAAAGCACTGGTCCTCTAACATCCAATGCTTGTCAGTTAAGATGAGAAACGTGTGAGCTTCGTGAACGATGTTGTTCCTTTGAGCAGAAAAGTGACTGCCCTTACCTGAAACGAAGTCTTGCTTGTAGGGAGACACAGAGCATGGGATTTAACTCCATTTCTGAAGTGAAACACACAGCATAGTCTCATCCATTTATCACACTCTGCGTTTAAACAAGAAGCATGGTCTTCTTTCTAGAGTCTCTAAGACAGCAGGAAATGTGCGTTTGCTGAGAACAAAAGAACGGTGTTTCCTTCACATAAGGACCACATCTAGTCGAACTCTGCTTCTGAAACTGATACAAAGCACTGAACCTCGAACATCCAATGCTTGTCAGTTAAGATGAGAAACGTGTGAGCTTCGTGAACGATGTAGTTAGTTTGAGCAGAAATGTCACTGCCTTTATCTGAATGGAAGTCTTGCTTGTAGGAAGACTCAGAGCCTGGGATTTAACTCCATTTCTGAAGTAAAACACATAGCATAGTTCTCATCCATGGATCACACTCTGCTTTAGAGTGAGAAGTATGCTCTTGCTTTCTAGAGTCTCTAACACAGCAGGAAACGTGAGTGTACTGAGAACAAAAGAACGGTGTTTCCTACACATACGGACCATATCTAGTCCAACTCTTCTTCTGAAACTGATACAAAGCACCGGTCCTCTAACATCCAATGCTTGTCAGTTAAGATGAGAAACGTGTGAGCTTCATGAACGATGTAGTTCGATTGAGCAGAAAAGTGACTGCCCTTACCTGAAACGAAGTCTTGCTTGTAGGAAGACTCAGAGCCTGGGATTTAACTACATTTCTGAAGTGAAACACACAGCATAGTTCTCATCCATGGATCACACTCTGCTTTAGAGCAAGAAGCACACTCTTGCTTTCTAGAGTCTCTAACACAGCAGGAAACGTGAGTGTGCCCAGAACAAAAGAACGGTGTTTCCTACACATACGGACTATATGTAGTCCAAATCTTCTTCTGAAACTGATAGAATGCACTGGTCCTCTAACATCCAATGCCTGGGATTTAACTCCATTTCTGAAGTGAAACACACAGCATAGTTCTCATCCATGGATCACACTCTGTTTTAGAGCGAGAAGCACGCTCTTGCTTTCTAGAGTCTCTAAGGCAGCAGGAAACGTGACTGTGCCCAGAACAAAAGATCGGTGTTTCCTACACATATGGACAATATGTAGAACAAATCTGCTTCTGAAACTGATGCAAAGCACTGACACTCTAACATCCAATGCTTGTCAGTTAAGATGAGAAACGTGTGAGCTTCGTGAACGATGTAGTTAGTTTGAGCAGAAAAGTCACTGCCTTTATCTGAATGGAAGTCTTGCTTGTAGGAAGACTCAGAGCCTGGGATTTGACTCCATTTCTGAAGTAAAACACACAGCAGTGTAATCATCCATTGATCACACTCTGCTTAAAACAAGAAGCACGCTCTTGCTTTCTAGACTCTCAAAGAGAGCAGGAAACGTGAGTGTGCTGAGAACAAAAGAACGGTGTTTCCTACACATAGGGACCATATCTAGTCCAACTCTGCTTCTAAAACAGATACAAAGCACGGCTCCTCTAACATCCAATGCTTGTCAGTTAAGATGAGAAACGTGTGAGCTTCGTGAACGATGTTGTTCCTTTGAGCAGAAAAGTGACTGCCCTTACCTGAATGGAAGTCTTGCTTGTAGGAAGACTCAGAGCCTGGGATTTAACTCCATTTCTGAAATAAAACACACAGCAGTGTAATCATCCATTGATCACACTCTGCTTTAGAACAAGAAGCACGCTCTTGCTTTTAGACTCTCAAAGACAGCAGGAAATGTGAGTGTGCTGAGAACGAAAGAACGGTGTTTCCTACACATAGGGACCATATCTAGTCGAACTCTGCTTCTGAAACAGATACAAAGCACTGGTCCTCTAACGTCCAATGCTTGTCAGTTAAGATGAGAAACGTGTGAGCTTCGTGAACGATGTTGTTCCTTTGAGCAGAAAAGTGACTGCCCTTACCTGAAACGAAGTCTTGCTTGTAGGGAGACACAGAGCATGGGATTTAACTCCATTTCTGAAGTGAAACACACAGCATAGTCTCATCCATGGATCACACTCTGTTTTAGAGCGAGAAGCACGCTCTTGCTTTCTAGAGTCTCTAAGGCAGCAGGAAACGTGGGTGTGCCCAGAACAAAAGATCGGTGTTTGCTACACATATGGACAATATGTAGTCCAAATCTTCTTCTGAAACTGATAGAATGCACTGTTCCTCTAACATCCAATGCTTGTCAGTTAAGATGAGAAACGTGTGAGCTTCGTGAACGATGTTGTTCCTTTGAGCAGAAAAGTGACTGCCCTTACATGAAACGAAGTCTTGATTGTAGGGAGACACAGAGCATGGGATTTAACTCCATTTCTGAAGTGAAACACACAGCATAGTCTCATCCATGGATCACACTCTGTTTTAGAGCGAAAAGCACGCTCTTGCTTTCTAGAGTCTCTAAGGCAGCAGGAAACGTGAGTGTGCCCAGAACAAAAGATTGGTGTTTCCTACACATATGGACAATATGTAGAACAAATCTGCTTCTGAAACTGATACAAAGCACTGAACCTCTAACATCCAATGCTTGTCAGTTAAGATGAGAAACGTGTGAGCTTCGTGAACAATGTAGTTCGTTTGAGCAGAAAACTGACTGCCCTTACCTGAAACGAACTCTTGCTTGTAGGAAGAATCAGAGCCTGGGATTTAACTCCATTTCTGAAGTGAAACACACAGCAGGGTTCTCATCCATTGATCAAACTCTACGTTAGAACAAGAAGCATACTCTTGCTTCCTAGAGTCTCTAAGACAGCAAGAAACGTGAGTTTGCTGAAAACAAAAGAACAGTGTTTCCTACACATACGGACCATATCTAGTCCAACTCTGCTTCTGAAACTGATACAAAGCACTGGTCCTCTAACATGCAATGCTTGTCTGTTTAGATGAAAAAAATGTGAGCTCTGTGAAAGATGTAGTTCGTTTGAGCTGAAAAGTGACTGCCCTTATGTGAAACGAAGTCTTGCTTGTAGGAAGACATAGAGCCTGGGATTTAACTACATTTATGAAGGGACACACACAGCATAGTTTTCATCCATGGATCACACTCTGCTTTAGAGCGAGAAGCACGCTCTTGCTTTCTAGAATCTCTAATACAGCAGGAAATCTGAGTGTGCCCCGAACAAAAGAACGGTGTTTCCTACACATACAGACTATATGTAGTCCAAATCTTCATCTAAAAAAGATAGAATGCACTGGTACTCTAACATCCAATGCTTGTCAGTTAAGATGAGAAACGTGTGAGCTTCGTGAAAGATGTAGTTCCTTTGAGCAGAAAAGTGACTGCCCTTACCAAAAACGAAGTCTTGCTTGTAGGAAGACACAGAGCCTAGGATTTAAGTACATTTCTGAAGGGAAACACACAGCATAGTTCTCATCCATGGATCACACTCTGCTTTAGAGCGAGAAGCACACTCTTGCTTTCTAGAGTCTCTAATACATCAGGAAATCTGTGTGTGCCCAGATCAAAAGATCGGTGTTTTCTACACACATGGACCACATGTAGTCAAAATCTGCTTCTGAAACTGATGCAAAGTACTGACCATCTAACATCCAATGGTTGTCAGTTAAGATGAGAAACGTGTGAGCATCGTGAACGATGTAGTTCGTTTGAGCAGAAAAGTGACTGCCCATACCTGAATTGAAGTCTTGCTTGTAGGAAGACTCAGAGCCTGGGATTTATCTCCATTTCTGAAGTAAAACACACAGCAGTGTAATCATCCATTGATCACACTCTGCTGTAGAACAAGAAGCACGCTCTTGCTTTCTAGAGTCTCTAAGACAGCACGAAACGAGAGTTTGCTGAGAACAAAAGAACGGTGTTTCCTACAAATACAGACATTATATAGTCCAACTCTGCTTCTGAAACTGATACAAAGCACTGGTCCTCTAACATCCAATGCTTGCCTGTTAAGATGAGAAACGTGTGAGTTCAGTGAACGATGTAGTTCGTTTGAGCAGAAAAGTGCCTGCTCTTACCTGAAACGAAGTCTTGCTTGTAGGAAGATACAGAGCTTGGGATTTAACTCCATTTCTGAAGGGAAACACACAGCACAGTTCTCATCCATGGATCACACTCTGCTTTAGAGCGAGAAGCACGCTCTTGCTTTCTAGAGTCTCTAAGACAGCAGGAAACGTGAGTGTGCTGAGAACAAAAGAACGGTGTTTCCTACACATATGGACATTATATAGTCCAACTCTTCTTCTGAAACTGATACAAAGCACTGGTCCTCTAACATCCAATGCTTGCCTGTTAAGATGAGAAACGTGTGAGTTCAGTGAACGATGTAGTTCGTTTGAGCAGAAAAGTGCCTGCCCTTACCTGAAACGAAGTCTTGCTTGTAGTAAGACTCATAGCCTGGGATTTAACTCCGTTTCTGAAGTGAAACACACAGCAGTGTTCTAATCCATTGATCACACTCTGCTTTAGAACAAGAAGCATGCTTTTGCTTTCTAGAGTCTTTAAGACAGCAGGAAACGTGAGTTTGCTGAGAACAAAAGAACGGTGTTTCCTACACATAAGGACCATATCTAGTCGAACTCTGCTTCTGAAACTGATACAAAGCACTGAACCTCTAACATCCAATGCTTGTCAGTTGAGAAACGTGTGAGCTTCGTGAACGATGTAGTTAGTTTGAGCAGAAATGTCACTGCCTTTATCTGAATAGAAGTCTTGCTTGTAGGAAGACTCAGAGCCTGGGATTTAACTCCATTTCTGAAGTGAAACACACAGCATAGTTCTCATCCATGGATCACACTCTGCTTTAGAGCAAGAAGCACACTTTTGCTTTCTAGAGTCTCTAAGACAGCAGGAAACGTGAGTGTGCCCAGAACAAAAGAACGGTGTTTCCTACACATACGGACTATATGTAGTCCAAATCTTCTTCTGAAACTGATAGAATGCACTGGTCCTCTAACATCCAATGCTTGTCAGTTAAGATGAGAAACGTGTGAGCTTTGTGAATGATGTAGTTCCTTTGAACTGAAAAGTGACTGCCCTTACGTGAAACGAAGTATTGCTTGTAGGAAGACACAGAGCCTGGGATTTAAGTCCATTTCTGAAGGGAAACACACAACATAGTTCTCATCCATGGATCACACTCTGCTTTAGAGCAAGAAGCACACTCTAGCTTTCTAGAGTCTCTAATACAGCAGGAAATCTGAGTGTGCCCAGGACAAAAGAACGTTGTTTGCTATACATATGGACCATATGTAGTCCAAATCTGCTTCTGAAACTGATACAAAGCACTGACCCTCTAACATCCAATGGTTGTCAGTTAAGATGAGAAACGTGTGAGCTTCGTGAACGATGTAGTTCGTTTGAGCAGAAAAGTGACTGCCCATACCTGAACTGAAGTCTTGCTTGTAGGAAGACTCAGAGCCTGGGATTTATCTCCATTTCTGAATTAAAACTCACAGCAGTGTAATCATCCATTGATCACACTCTGCTTTAGAACAAGAAGCATGCTCTTGCTTTCTAGAGTGTCTAATACAGCACGAAACGAGAGTTTGCTGAGAACAAAAGAACGGTGTTTCCTACACATACAGACATTATATATTCCAACTCTGTTTCTGAAACTGATACAAAGCACTGGTCCTCTAACATCCAATGCTTGTCTGTTAAGATGAGAAACGTGTGAGATCAGTGAACGATGTAGTTCGTTTGAGCAGAAAAGTGACTGCTCTTGCCTGAAACGAAGTCTTGCTTGTAGGAAGATACAGAGCCTGGGATGTAACTCCATTTCTGAAGGGAAACACACAGCATAGTTCTCATCCATGGATCACACTCTGCTTTAGAGCGAGAAGCACGCTCTTGCTTTCTAGAGTCTCTAAGACAGCAGGAAACGTGAGTGTGCCCAGAACAAAAGAACGGTGTTTCCTACAAATACGGACTATATGTAGTCCAAATCTTATTCTGAAACTGACAGAATGCACTGGTCCTCTAACATCCAATGCTTGTCAGTTAAGATGAGAAACGTGTGAGCTTTGTGAATGATGTAGTTCCTTTGAACTGAAAAGTGACTGCCCTTACCTGAAACGAAGTTTGCTTGTAGGAAGACACAGAGCCTGGGATTTAAGTCCATTTCTGAAGGGAAACACACAACATAGTTCTCATCCATGGATCACACTCTGCTTTAGAGCAAGAAGCACACTCTAGCTTTCTAGAGTCTCTAATACAGCTGGAAATCTGAGTGTGCCCAGGACAAAAGAATGGTGTTTCCTATACATATGGACCATATGTAGTCCAAATCTGCTTCTGAAACTGATACAAAGCACTGACCCTCTAACATCCAATGCTTGTCAGTTAAGATGAGAAACGTGTGAGCTTCGTGAACGATGTTGTTCCTTTGAGCAGAAAAGTGACTGCCCTTACCTGAAACGAAGTCTTGCTTGTAGGGAGACACAGAGCATGGGATTTAACTCCATTTCTGAAGTGAAACACACAGCATAGTCTCATCCATGGATCACACTCTGTTTTAGAGCGAGAAGCACGCTCTTGCTTTCTAGAGTCTCTAAGGCAGCAGGAAACGTGAGTGTGCCCAGAACAAAAGATCGGTGTTTCCTACACATATGGACAATATGTAGTCCAAATCTGCTTCTGAAACTGATACAAAGCACTGACCCTCTAACATCCAATGCTTGTCAGTTAAGATGAGAAACGTGTGAACTTCGTGAACAATGTAGTACGTTTGAGCAGAAAATTGACTGCCCTTACCTGAAACGAAGTCCTGCTTGTAGGAAGATACAGAGCCTGGGATTTAACTCCATTTCTGAAGGGAAACACACAGCATAGTTCTCATCCATGGATCACACTCTGCGTTAGAGCGAGAAGCACGCTCTTGCTTTCTAGAGTCTCTAAGACAGCAGGAAAAGTGAGTGTGCTGAGAACAAAAGAACGGTGTTTCCTACACATATGGACATTATATAGTCCAACTCTTCTTCTGAAATTGATACAAAGCACTGGTCCTCTAACATCCAATGCTTGTCAGTTAAGATGAGAAACGTGTGAGCAACATGAACGATGTAGTTCGTTTGAGGAGAAAACTGACTGCCCTTACCTGAAACGAAGTCTTGCTTATAGTAAGACTCAGAGCCTGGGATTTAACTCCATTTCTGAAGTAAAACACACAGCAGTGTAATCATCCATTGATCACACTCTGCTTTAGAACAAGAAGCACGCTCTTGCTTTCTAGACTCTCAAAGACAACCGGAAATGTGAGTGTGCCCAGAACAAAAGAACGGTGTTTCCTACACATAGGGACCATATCTAGTCCAACTCTGCTTCTGAAACAGATACAAAGCACTGGTCCTCTAACATCCAATGCTTGTCAGTTAAGATGAGAAACGTGTGAGCTTTGTGAACGATGTTCCTTTGAGCAGAAAAGTGACTGCCCTTACCTGAAACGAAGTCTTGCTTGTAGGGAGACACAGAGCATGGGATTTAACTCCATTTCTGAAGTGAAACACACAGCATAGTCTCATCCATGGATCACACTCTGTTTTAGAGCGAAAAGCACGCTCTTGCTTTCTAGAGTCTCTAAGGCAGCAGGAAACGTGAGTGTGCCCAGAACAAAAGATCGGTGTTTCCTACACATATGGACAATATGTAGAACAAATCTGCTTCTGAAACTGATACAAAGCACTGACCCTCTAACATCCAATGCTTGTCAGTTAAGATGAGAAACGTGTGAGCTTCGTGAACAATGTAGTTCGTTTGAGCAGAAAACTGACTGCCCTTACCTGAAACGAACTCTTGCTTGTAGGAAGAATCAGAGCCTGGGATTTAACTCCATTTCTGAAGTGAAACACACAGCAGGGTTCTCATCCATTGATCAAACTCTACGTTAGAACAAGAAGCATACTCTTGCTTCCTAGAGTCTGTAAGACAGCAAGAAACGTGAGTTTGCTGAAAACAAAAGAACAGTGTTTCCTACACATACGGACCATATCTAGTCCAACACTGCTTCTGAAACTGATACAAAGCACTGGTCCTCTAACATGCAATGCTTGTCTGTTTAGATGAGAAACATGTGAGCTCTGTGAAAGATGTAGTTCGTTTGAGCTGAAAAGTGACTGCCCTTAAGTGAAACGAAGTCTTGCTTGTAGGAAGACATAGAGCCTGGGATTTAACTACATTTATGAAGGGAAACACACAGCATAGTTTTCATCCATGGATCACACTCTGCTTTAGAGCGAGAAGCACGCTCTTGCTTTCTAGAATCTCTAATACAGCAGGAAATCTGAGTGTGCCCCGAACAAAAGAACGGTGTTTCCTACACATACAGACTATATGTAGTCCAAATCTTCATCTAAAACAGATAGAATGCACTGGTACTCTAACATCCAATGCTTGTCAGTTAAGATGAGAAACGTGTGAGCTTCGTGAAAAATGTAGTTCCTTTGAGCAGAAAAGTGACTGCCCTTACCAAAAACGAAGTCTTGCTTGTAGGAAGACACAGAGCCTAGAATTTAAGTACATTTCTGAAGGGAAACACACAGCATAGTTCTCATCCATGGATCACACTCTGCTTTAGAGCGAGAAGCACACTCTTGCTTTCTAGAGTCTCTAATACAGCAGGAAATCTGTGTGTGCCCAGATCAAAAGATCGGTGTTTTCTACACATATGGACCACATGTAGTCAAAATCTGCTTCTGAAACTGATGCAAAGTACTGACCATCTAACATCCAATGGTTGTCAGTTAAGATGAGAAACGTGTGAGCATCGTGAACGATGTAGTTCGTTTGAGCAGAAAAGTGACTGCCCATACCTGAATTGAAGTCTTGCTTGTAGGAAGACTCAGAGACTGGGATTTATCTCCATTTCTGAAGTAAAACACACAGCAGTGTAATCATCCATTGATCACACTCTGCTGTAGAACAAGAAGCACACTCTTGCTTTCTAGAGTCTCTAAGACAGCACGAAACGAGAGTTTGCTGAGAACAAAAGAACGGTGTTTCCTACAAATACAGACATTATATAGTCCAACTCGGCTTCTGAAACTGATACAAAGCACTGGTCCTCTAACATCCAATGCTTGCCTGTTAAGATGAGAAACGTGTGAGTTCAGTGAACGATGTAGTTCGTTTGAGCAGAAAAGTGCCTGCTCTTACCTGAAACGAAGTCTTGCTTGTAGGAAGATACAGAGCTTGGGATTTAACTCCATTTCTGAAGGGAAACACACAGCACAGTTCTCATCCATGGATCACACTCTGCTGTAGAGCGAGAAGCACGCTCTTGCTTTCTAGAGTCTCTAAGACAGCAGGAAACGTGAGTGTGCTGAGAACAAAAGAACGGTGTTTCCTACACATATGGACATTATATAGTCCAACTCTTCTTCTGAAATTGATACAAAGCACTGGTCCTCTAACATCCAATGCTTGTCAGTTAAGATGAGAAACGTGTGAGCAACGTGAATGATGTAGTTCGTTTGAGGAGAAAACTGACTGCCCTTACCTGAAATGAAGTCTTGCTTGTAGTAAGAATCAGAGCCTGGGATTTAACTCCATTTCTGAAGTGAAACACACAGCAGTGTTCTAATCCATTGATCACACTCTGCTTTAGAACAAGAAGCATGCTTTTGCTTTCTAGAGTCTTTAAGACAGCAGAAAACGTGAGTTTGCTGAGAACAAAAGAACGGTGTTTCCTACACATAAGGACCATATCTAGTCGAACTCTGCTTCTGAAACTGATACAAAGCACTGAACCTCTAACATCCAATGCTTGTCAGTTGAGAAACGTGTGAGCTTCGTGAACGATGTAGTTAGTTTGAGCACAAATGTCACTGCCTTTATCTGAATAGAAGTCTTGCTTGTAGGAAGACTCAGAGCCTGGGATTTAACTCCATTTCTGAAGTGAAACACACAGCATAGTTCTCATCCATGGATCACACTCTGCTTTAGAGCAAGAAGCACACTCTTGCTTTCTAGAGTCTCTAAGACAGCAGGAAACGTGAGTGTGCCCAGAACAAAAGAACGGTGTTTCCTACACATACGGACTATATGTAGTCCAAATCTTCTTCTGAAACTGATAGAATGCACTGGTCCTCTAACATCCAATGCTTGTCAGTTAAGATGAGAAACGTGTGAGCTTTGTGAATGATGTAGTTCCTTTGAACTGAAAAGTGACTGCCCTTACGTGAAACGAAGTATTGCTTGTAGGAAGACACAGAGCCTGGGATTTAAGTCCATTTCTGAAGGGAAACACACAACATAGTTCTCATCCATGGATCACACTCTGCTTTAGAGCAAGAAGCACACTCTAGCTTTCTAGAGTCTCTAATACAGCAGGAAATCTGAGTGTGCCCAGGACAAAAGAACGGTGTTTCCTATACATATGGACCATATGTAGTCCAAATCTGCTTCTGAAACTGATACAAAGCACTGACCCTCTAACATCCAATGGTTGTCAGTTAAGATGAGAAACGTGTGAGCTTCGTGAACGATGTAGTTCGTTTGAGCAGAAAAGTGACTGCCCATACCTGAACTGAAGTCTTGCTTGTAGGAAGACTCAGAGCCTGGGATTTATCTCCATTTCTGAATTAAAACTCACAGCAGTGTAATCATCCATTGATCACACTCTGCTTTAGAACAAGAAGCATGCTCTTGCTTTCTAGAGTGTCTAATACAGCACGAAACGAGAGTTTGCTGAGAACAAAAGAACGGTGTTTCCTACACATACAGACATTATATATTCCAACTCTGTTTCTGAAACTGATACAAAGCACTGGTCCTCTAACATCCAATGCTTGTCTGTTAAGATGAGAAACGTGTGAGATCAGTGAACGATGTAGTTCGTTTGAGCAGAAAAGTGACTGCTCTTGCCTGAAACGAAGTCTTGCTTGTAGGAAGATACAGAGCCTGGGATGTAACTCCATTTCTGAAGGGAAACACACAGCATAGTTCTCATCCATGGATCACACTCTGCTTTAGAGCGAGAAGCACGCTCTTGCTTTCTAGAGTCTCTAAGACAGCAGGAAACGTGAGTGTGCCCAGAACAAAAGAACGGTGTTTCCTACAAATACGGACTATATGTAGTCCAAATCTTCTTCTGAAACTGACAGAATGCACTGGTCCTCTAACATCCAATGCTTGTCAGTTAAGATGAGAAACGTGTGAGCTTTGTGAATGATGTAGTTCCTTTGAACTGAAAAGTGACTGCCCTTACCTGAAACGAAGTTTGCTTGTAGGAAGACACAGAGCCTGGGATTTAAGTCCATTTCTGAAGGGAAACACACAACATAGTTCTCATCCATGCATCACACTCTGCTTTAGAGCAAGAAGCACACTCTAGCTTTCTAGAGTCTCTAATACAGCTGGAAATCTGAGTGTGCCCAGGACAAAAGAATGGTGTTTCCTATACATATGGACCATATGTAGTCCAAATCTGCTTCTGAAACTGATACAAAGCACTGACCCTCTAACATCCAATGCTTGTCAGTTAAGATGAGAAACGTGTGAGCTTCGTGAACGATGTTGTTCCTTTGAGCAGAAAAGTGACTGCCCTTACCTGAAACGAAGTCTTGCTTGTAGGGAGACACAGAGCATGGGATTTAACTCCATTTCTGAAGTGAAACACACAGCATAGTCTCATCCATGGATCACACTCTGTTTTAGAGCGAGAAGCACGCTCTTGTTTTCTAGAGTCTCTAAGGCAGCAGGAAACGTGAGTGTGCCCAGAACAAAAGATCGGTGTTTCCTACACATATGGACAATATGTAGTCCAAATCTGCTTCTGAAACTGATACAAAGCACTGACCCTCTAACATCCAATGCTTGTCAGTTAAGATGAGAAACGTGTGAACTTCGTGAACAATGTAGTACGTTTGAGCAGAAAACTGACTGCCCTTACCTGAAACGAAGTCTTGCTTGTAGGAAGTCTCAGAGCCTGGGATTTAACTCCATTTCTGAAGTGAAACACACAGCAGGGTTCTCATCCATTGATCAAACTCTGCGTTAGAACAAGAATCATACTCTTGCTTCCTAGAATCTCTAAGACAGCAAGAAACGTGAGTTTGCTGAAAACAAATGAACAGTGTTTCCTACAAATACGGACCATATCTAGTCCAACTCTGATTCTGAAACTGATACAAAGCACTGGTCCTCTAACATCCAATGGTTGTCAGTTAAGATGAGAAATGTGTGAGCATCGTGAACGATGTAGTTCGTTTGAGCAGTAAAGTGACTGCCCATACCTGAATTGAAGTCTTGCTTGTAGGAAGACTCAGAGCCTGGGATTTATCTCCATTTCTGAAGTAAAACACACAGCAATGTAATCATCCATTGATCACACTCTGCTTTAGAACAAGAAGCACGCTCTTGCTTTCTAGTGTCTCTAAGACAGCACGAAACGAGAGTTTGCTGAGAACAAAAGAACGGTGTTTCCTACACATACAGACATTATATAGTCCAACTCTGTTTCTGAAACTGATACAAAGCACTGGTCCTCTAACATCCAATGCTTGTCTGTTAAGATGAGAAACGTGTGAGCTCAGTGAACGATGTAGTTCGTTTGAGCAGGAAAGTGACTGCTCTTACCTGAAACGAAGTCTTGCTTGTAGGAAGATACAGAGCCTGGGATTTAACTCCATTTCTGAAGGGAAACGCACAGCATAGGCTCATCCATGAATCACACTCTGTTTTAGAGCGAGAAGCACCCTCTTGCTTTCTAGAGTCTCTAAGGCAGCAGGAAACGTGAGTGTGCCCAGAACAAAAAATCGGTGTTTCCTACACATATGGACAATATGTAGTCCAAATCTGCTTCTAAAACTGATACAAAGCACTGACCCTCTAACATCCAATGCTTGTCAGTTAAGATGAGAAACGTGTGAGCATCGTGAACGATGTAGTTCGTTTGAGGAGAAAACTGACTGCCCTTACCTTAACGAAGTCTTGCTTGTAGGAAGACTCAGAGCCTGGGATTTAACTCCATTTCTGAAGTGAAACACACAGCAGTGTTCTCATCCATTGA
Source organism: Onychomys leucogaster (assembly GCA_949786385.1). Classification (NCBI taxonomy): domain Eukaryota; kingdom Metazoa; phylum Chordata; class Mammalia; order Rodentia; family Cricetidae; genus Onychomys; species Onychomys leucogaster. Next base: position 78,741 of record CATKUP010000548.1, read on the forward strand.
ACACACTGTGCTTTAGAACAAGAAGCATGCTTTTGCTTTCTAGAGTCTTTAAGACAGCAGGAACCGTGAGTTTGCTGAGAACAAAAGAACGGTGTTTCCTACACATAAGGACCATATCTAGTCGAACTCTGCTTCTGAAACTGATACAAAGCCTGGACCTCTAACATCCAATGCTTGTCAGTTAAGATGAGAAACGTGTGAGCTTTGTGAATGATGTAGTTCCTTTGAACTGAAAAGTGACGGCCCTTACCTGAAACGAAGTCTTGCTTGTAGGAAGACACAGAGCCTGGGATTTAAGTCCATTTCTGAAGGGAAACACACAACATAGTTCTCATCCATGGATCACACTCTGCTTTAGAGCAAGAAGCACACTCTAGCTTTCTAGAGTCTCTAATACAGCAGGAAACGTGAGTGTGCCCAGGACAAAAGAACGGTGTTTCCTATACATATGGACCATATGTAGTCCAAATCTGCTTCGGAAACTGATACAAAGCACTGACCTTCTAACATCCAATGCTTGTCAGTTAAGATGAGAAACGTGTGAGCTTCGTGAACGATGTTGTTCCTTTGAGCAGAAAAGTGACTGCCCTTACCTGAATGGAAGTCTTGCTTGTAGGAAGACTCAGAGCCTGGGATTTAACTCCATTTCTGAAGTAAAACACACAGCAGTGTAATCATCCATTGATCACACTCTGCTTTAGAACAAGAAGCAAGCTCTTGCTTTCTAGACTCTCAAAGACAGCAGGAAACGTGAGTGTGCTGAGAACAAAAGAACGGTGTTTCCAACACATAGGGACCATATCTAGTCCAAATCTGCTTCGAAAACAGATACAAAGCACGGGTCCTCTAACATCCAATGCTTGTCAGTTATGATGAGAAACGTGTGAGCTTCGTGAACGATGTTGTTCCTTTGAGCAGAAAAGTGACTGCCCTTACCTGAATGGAAGTCTTGCTTGTAGGAAGACTCAGAGCCTGGCATTTAACTCCATTTCTGAAGTAAAACACACAGCAGTGTAATCATCCATTGATCACACTCTGCTTTAGAACAAGAAGCACGCTCTTGCTTTCTAGACTCTCAAAGACAGCAGGAAATATGAGTGTGCTGAGAACAAAAGAACGGTGTTTCCTACACATAGGGACCATATCTAGTCCAACTCTGCTTCTGAAACAGATACAAAGCACTGGTCCTCTAACATCCAATGCTTGTCAGTTAAGATGAGAAACATGTGAGCTTCGTGAACGATGTTGTTCCTTTGAGCAGAAAAGTGACTGCCCTTACCTGAAACGAAGTCTTGCTTGTAGGGAGACACAGAGCATGGGATTTAACTCCATTTCTGAAGTGAAACACACAGCATAGTCTCATCCATGGATCACACTCTGTTTTAGAGCAAGAAGCACGCTCTTGCTTTCTAGAGTCTCTAATACAGAAGGAAATCTGAGTGTGCCCAGGACAAAAGAATGGTGTTTCCTATACATATGGACTATATGTAGTCCAAATCTGCTTCTGAAACTGATACAAAGCACTGAACCTCTAACATCCAATGCTTGTCAGTTAAGATGAGAAACGTGTGAGCTTGGTGAACAATGTAGTTCGTTTGAGCAGAAAACTGACTGCCCTTACCTGAAACGAAGTCTTGCTTGTAGGAAGACTCAGAGCCTGGGATTTAACTCCATTTCTGAAGTGAAACACACAGCAGGGTTCTCATCCATTGATCAAACTCTACGTTAGAACAAGAAACATACTCTTGCTTCCTAGAGAATCTAAGGCAGCAAGAAACGTGAGTTTGCTGAAAACAAAAGAACAGTGTTTCCTACACATACGGACCATATCAAGTCCAACTCTGCTTCTGAAACTGATACAAAGCACTGGTCCTCTAACATGCAATGCTTGTCTGTTTAGATGAGAAACATGTGAGCTCTGTGAAAGATGTAGTTCGTTTGAGCTGAAAAGTGACTGCCCTTAAGTGAAACGAAGTCTTGCTTGTAGGAAGACATTGAGCCTGGGATTTAACTACATTTATGAAGGGAAACACACAGCATAGTTCTCATCCATGGATCACACTCTGCTTTAGAGCGAGAAGCACGCTCTTGCTTTCAAGAATCTCTAATACAGCAGGAAATCTGAGTGTGCCCAGAACAAAAGAACGGTGTTTCCTACACATACGGACTATATGTAGTCCAAATCTTCATCTAAAACAGATAGAATGCACTGGTACTCTAACATCCAATGCTTGTCAGTTAAGATGAGAAACGTGTGAGCTTCGTGAAAGATGTAGTTCCTTTGAGCAGAAAAGTGACTGCCCTTACCAAAAACAAAGTCTTGCTTGTAGGAAGACACAGAGCCTAGAATTTAAGTACATTTCTGAAGGGAAACACACAGCATAGTTCTCATCCATGGATCACACTCAGCTTTAGAGCGAGAAGCACACTCTTGCTTTCTAGAGTCTCTAATACAGCAGGAAATCTGTGTGTGCCCAGATCAAAAGATCGGTGTTTTCTACACATATGGACCACATGTAGTCAAAATCTGCTTCTGAAACTGATGCAAAGTACTGACCATCTAACATCCAATGGTTGTCAGTTAAGATGAGAAACGTGTGAGCATCGTGAACGATGTAGTTCGTTTGAGCAGAAAAGTGACTGCCCATACCTGAATTGAAGTCTTGCTTGTAGGAAGACTCAGAGACTGGGATTTATCTCCATTTCTGAAGTAAAACACACAGCAGTGTAATCATCCATTGATCACACTCTGCTGTAGAACAAGAAGCACGCTCTTGCTTTCTAGAGTCTCTAAGACAGCACGAAACGAGAGTTTGCTGAGAACAAAAGAACGGTGTTTCCTACAAATACAGACATTATATAGTCCAACTCTGCTTCTGAAACTGATACAAAGCACTGGTCCTCTAACATCCAATGCTTGCCTGTTAAGATGAGAAACGTGTGAGTTCAGTGAACGATGTAGTTCGTTTGAGCAGAAAAGTGCCTGCTCTTACCTGAAACGAAGTCTTGCTTGTAGGAAGATACAGAGCTTGGGATTTAACTCCATTTCTGAAGGGAAACACACAGCACAGTTCTCATCCATGGATCACACTCTGCTTTAGAGCGAGAAGCACGCTCTTGCTTTCTAGAGTCTCTAAGACAGCAGGAAACGTGAGTGTGCTGAGAACAAAAGAACGGTGTTTCCTACACATATGGACATTATATAGTCCAACTCTTCTTCTGAAATTGATACAAAGCACTGGTCCTCTAACATCCAATGCTTGTCAGTTAAGATGAGAAACGTGTGAGCAACGTGAACGATGTAGTTCGTTTGAGGAGAAAACTGACTGCCCTTACCTGAAACGAAGTCTTCTTTGTAGTAAGACTCAGAGCCTGGGATTTAACTCCATTTCTGAAGTGAAACACACAGCAGTGTTCTAATCCATTGATCACACTCTGCTTTAGAACAAGAAGCATGCTTTTGCTTTCTAGAGTCTTTAAGACAGCAGAAAACGTGAGTTTGCTGAGAACAAAAGAACGGTGTTTCCTACACATAAGGACCATATCTAGTCGAACTCTGCTTCTGAAACTGATACAAAGCACTGAACCTCTAACATCCAATGCTTGTCAGTTGAGAAACGTGTGAGCTTCGTGAAATATGTAGTTAGTTTGAGCAGAAATGTCACTGCCTTTATCTGAATAGATGTCTTGCTTGTAGGAAGACTCAGAGCCTGGGATTTAACTCCATTTCTGAAGTGAAACACACAGCAGAGTTCTCATCCATGGATCACACTCTGCTTTAGAGCAAGAAGCACACTCTTGCTTTCTAGAGTCTCTAAGACAGCAGGAAACGTGAGTGTGCCCAGAACAAAAGAACGGTGTTTCCTACACATACGGACTATATGTAGTCCAAATCTTCTTCTGAAACTGATAGAATGCACTGGTCCTCTAACATCCAATGCTTGTCAGTTAAGATGAGAAACGTGTGAGCTTTGTGAATGATGTAGTTCCTTTGAACTGAAAAGTGACTGCCCTTACGTGAAACGAAGTATTGCTTGTAGGAAGACACAGAGCCTGGGATTTAAGTCCATTTCTGAAGGGAAACACACAACATAGTTCTCATCCATGGATCACACTCTGCTTTAGAGCAAGAAGCACACTCTAGCTTTCTAGAGTCTCTAATACAGCAGGAAATCTGAGTGTGCCCAGGACAAAAGAACGGTGTTTCCTATACATATGGACCATATGTAGTCCAAATCTGCTTCTGAAACTGATACAAAGCACTGACCCTCTAACATCCAATGGTTGTCAGTTAAGATGAGAAACTTGAGAGCTTCGTGAACGATGTAGTTCGTTTGAGCAGAAAAGTGACTGCCCATATCTGAACTGAAGTCTTGCTTGTAGGAAGACTCAGAGCCTGGGATTTATCTCCATTTCTGAATTAAAACTCACAGCAGTGTAATCATCCATTGATCACACTCTGCTTTAGAACAAGAAGCATGCTCTTGCTTCCTAGAGTGTCTAATACAGCACGAAACGAGAGTTTGCTGAGAACAAAAGAACGGTGTTTCCTACACATACAGACATTATATATTCCAACTCTGTTCCTGAAACTGATACAAAGCACTGGTCCTCTAACATCCAATGCTTGTCTGTTAAGATGAGAAACGTGTGAGATCAGTGAACGATGTAGTTCGTTTGAGGAGAAAAGTGACTGCTCTTGCCTGAAACGAAGTCTTGCTTGTAGGAAGATACAGAGCCTGGGATGTAACTCCATTTCTGAAGGGAAACACACAGCATAGTTCTCATCCATGGATCACACTCTGCTTTAGAGCGAGAAGCACGCTCTTGCTTTCTAGAGTCTCTAAGACAGCAGGAAACGTGAGTGTGCCCAGAACAAAAGAACGGTGTTTCCTACAAACACGGACTATATGTAGTCCAAATCTTCTTCTGAAACTGACAGAATGCACTGGTCCTCTAACATCCAATGCTTGTCAGTTAGGATGAGAAACGTGTGAGCTTCGTGAAAGATGTAGTTCCTTTGAGCAGAAAAGTGACTGCCCTTACCAAAAACGAAGTCTTGCTTGTAGGAAGACACAGAGCCTAGAATTTAAGTACATTTCTGAAGGGAAACACACAGCATAGTTCTCATCCATGGATCACACTCTGCTTTAGAGCAAGAAGCACACTCTTGCTTTCTAGAGTCTCTAATACAGCAGGAAATCTGTGTGTGCCCAGATCAAAAGATCGGTGTTTTCTACACATATGGACCACATGTAGTCAAAATCTGCTTCTGAAACTGATGCAAAGTACTGACCATCTAACATCCAATGGTTGTCAGTTAAGATGAGAAACGTGTGAGCATCGTGAACGATGTAGTTCGTTTGAGCAGAAAAGTGACTGCCCATACCTGAATTGAAGTCTTGCTTGTAGGGAGACTCAGAGACTGGGATTTATCTCCATTTCTGAAGTAAAACACACAGCAGTGTAATCATCCATTGATCACACTCTGCTGTAGAACAAGAAGCACGCTCTTGCTTTCTAGAGTCTCTAAGACAGCACGAAACGAGAGTTTGCTGAGAACAAAAGAACGGTGTTTCCTACAAATACAGACATTATATAGTCCAACTCTGCTTCTGAAACTGATACAAAGCACTGGTCCTCTAACATCCAATGCTTGCCTGTTAAGATGAGAAACGTGTGAGTTCAGTGAACGATGTAGTTCATTTGAGCAGAAAAGTGCCTGCTCTTACCTGAAACGAAGTCTTGCTTGTAGTAAGACTCAGAGCCTGGGATTTAACTCCATTTCTGAAGTGAAACACATAGCAGTGTTCTAATCCATTGATCACACTCTGCTTTAGAACAAGAAGCATGCTTTTGCTTTCTAGAGTCTTTAAGACAGCAGAAAACGTGAGTTTGCTGAGAACAAAAGAACGGTGTTTCCTACACATAAGGACCATATCTAGTCGAACTCTGCTTCTGAAACTGATACAAAGCACTGAACCTCTAACATCCAATGCTTGTCAGTTGAGAAACGTGTGAGCTTCGTGAACGATGTAGTTAGTTTGAGCAGAAATGTCACTGCCTTTATCTGAATAGAAGTCTTGCTTGTAGGAAGACTCAGAGCCTGGGATTTAACTCCATTTCTGAAGTGAAACACACAGCATAGTTCTCATCCATGGATCACACTCTGCTTTAGAGCAAGAAGCACACTCTTGCTTTCTAGAGTCTCTAAGACAGCAGGAAACGTGAGTGTGCCCAGAACAAAAGAACGGTGTTTCCTATACATACGGACTATATGTAGTCCAAATCTTCTTCTGAAACTGATAGAATGCACTGGTCCTCTAACATCCAATGCTTGTCAGTTAAGATGAGAAACGTGTGAGCTTTGTGAATGATGTAGTTCCTTTGAACTGAAAAGTGACTGCCCTTACGTGAAACGAAGTATTGCTTGTAGGAAGACACAGAGCCTGGGATTTAAGTCCATTTCTGAAGGGAAACACACAACATAGTTCTCATCCATGGATCACACTCTGCTTTAGAGCAAGAAGCACACTCTAGCTTTCTAGAGTCTCTAATACAGCAGGAAATCTGAGTGTGCCCAGGACAAAAGAACGGTGTTTCCTATACATATGGACCATATGTAGTCCAAATCTGCTTCTGAAACTGATACAAAGCACTGACCCTCTAACATCCAATGGTTGTCAGTTAAGATGAGAAACTTGTGAGCTTCGTGAACGATGTTGTTCCTTTGAGCAGAAAAGTGACTGCCCTTACCTGAACTGAAGTCTTGCTTGTAGGAAGACTCAGAGCCTGGGATTTATCTCCATTTCTGAATTAAAACTCACAGCAGTGTAATCATCCATTGATCACACTCTGCTTTAGAACAAGAAGCATGCTCTTGCTTTCTAGAGTGTCTAATACAGCACGAAACGAGAGTTTGCTGAGAACAAAAGAACGGTGTTTCCTACACATACAGACATTATATATTCCAACTCTGTTTCTGAAACTGATACAAAGCACTGGTCCTCTAACATCCAATGCTTGTCTGTTAAGATGAGAAACTTGTGAGATCAGTGAACGATGTAGTTCGTTTGAGCAGAAAAGTGACTGCTCTTGCCTGAAACGAAGTCTTGCTTGTAGGAAGATACAGAGCCTGGGATGTAACTCCATTTCTGAAGGGAAACACACAGCATAGTTCTCATCCATGGATCACACTCTGCTTTAGAGCGAGAAGCACGCTCTTGCTTTCTAGAGTCTCTAAGACAGCAGGAAACGTGAGTGTGCCCAGAACAAAAGAACGGTGTTTCCTACAAATACGGACTATATGTAGTCCAAATCTTCTTCTGAAACTGACAGAATGCACTGGTCCTCTAACATCCAATGCTTGTCAGTTAAGATGAGAAACGTGTGAGCTCAGTGAAAGATGTAGTTCGTTTGAGCAGGAAAGTGACTGCTCTTACCTGAAACGAAGTCTTGCTTGTAGGAAGATACAGAGCCTGGGATTTAACTCCATTTCTGAAGGGAAACGCACAGCATAGTCTCATCCATGGATCACACTCTGTTTTAGAGCGAGAAGCACCCTCTTGCTTTCTAGAGTCTCTAAGGCAGCAGGAAACGTGAGTGTGCCCAGAACAAAAGATCGGTGTTTCCTACACATATGGACAATATGTAGTCCAAATCTGCTTCTGAAAGTGATACAAAGCACTGACCCTCTAACATCCAATGCTTGTCAGTTTAGATGAGAAACGTGTGAGCTTCGTGAACAATGTAGTTCGTTTGAGCAGAAAAGTGACTGCCCATACCTGAAACGAAGTCTTGCTTGTAGGCAGACTCAGAGCCTGGGATTTAACTCCATTTCTGAAGTGAAACACACAGCAGTGTTCTCATCCATTGATCACACTCTGCTTTAGAACAAGAAGCATGCTTTTGCTTTCTAGAATCTTTAAGACAGCAGGAAACGTGAGTTTGCTGAGAACAAAAGAACGGTGTTTCCTACACATAAGGACCATATCTAGTCGAACTCTACTTCTGAAATTGATACAAAGCACTGAACCTCTAACATCCAATGCTTGTCAGTTAAGATGAGAAACGTGTGAGCTTCGTGAACGATGTAGTTAGTTTGAGCAGAAATGTCACTGCCTTTATCTGAATGGAAGTCTTGCTTGTAGGAAGACTCAGAGCCTGGGATTTAATTCCATTTCTGAAGTAAAACACATAGCATAGTTCTCATCCATGGATCACACTCTGCTTTAGAGTGAGATGTCCGCTCTTGCTTTCTAGAGTCTCTAACACAGCAGGAAACGTGAGTGTGCTGAGAACAAAAGATCGGTGTTTCCTACACATTTGGACATTATATAGTCCAACTCTTCTTCTGAAATTGATACAAAGCACTGGTCCTCTAACATCCAATGCTTGTCAGTTAAGATGAGAAACGTGTGAGCATCGTGAACGATGTAGTTCGTTTGAGGAGAAAACTGACTGCCCTTACCTTAACGAAGTCTTGCTTGTAGGAAGACTCAGAGCCTGGGATTTAACTCCATTTCTGAAGTGAAACACACAGCAGTGTTCTCATCCATTGAACACACTGTGCTTTAGAACAAGAAGCATGCTTTTGCTTTCTAGAGTCTTTAAGACAGCAGGAACCGTGAGTTTGCTGAGAACAAAAGAACGGTGTTTCCTACACATAAGGACCATATCTAGTCGAACTCTGCTTCTGAAACTGATACAAAGCCTGGACCTCTAACATCCAATGCTTGTCAGTTAAGATGAGAAACGTGTGAGCTTTGTGAATGATGTAGTTCCTTTGAACTGAAAAGTGACGGCCCTTACCTGAAACGAAGTCTTGCTTGTAGGAAGACACAGAGCCTGGGATTTAAGTCCATTTCTGAAGGGAAACACACAACATAGTTCTCATCCATGGATCACACTCTGCTTTAGAGCAAGAAGCACACTCTAGCTTTCTAGAGTCTCTAATACAGCAGGAAACGTGAGTGTGCCCAGGACAAAAGAACGGTGTTTCCTATACATATGGACCATATGTAGTCCAAATCTGCTTCTGAAACTGATACAAAGCACTGACCTTCTAACATCCAATGCTTGTCAGTTAAGATGAGAAACGTGTGAGCTTCGTGAACGATGTTGTTCCTTTGAGCAGTAAAGTGACTGCCCTTACCTGAATGGAAGTCTTGCTTGTAGGAAGACTCAGAGCCTGGGATTTAACTCCATTTCTGAAGTAAAACACACAGCAGTGTAATCATCCATTGATCACACTCTGCTTTAGAACAAGAAGCACGCTCTTGCTTTCAAGACTCTCAAAGACAGCAGGAAATGTGAGTGTGCTAAGAACAAAAGAACGGTGTTTCCTACACATAGGGACCATATCTAGTCCAACTCTGCTTCTGAAACAGATGCAAAGCATTGGTCCTCTAAAATCCAATGCTTGTCAGTTAAGATGAGAAACATGTGAGCTTCGTGAACGATGTTGTTCCTTTGAGCAGAAAAGTGACTGCCCTTACCTGAAACGAAGTCTTGCTTGTAGGGAGACACAGAGCATGGGATTTAACTCCATTTCTGAAGTGAAACACACAGCATAGTCTCATCCATGGATCACACTCTGTTTTAGAGCGAGAAGCACGCTCTTGCTTTCTAGAGTCTATAATACAGCAGGAAATCTGAGTGTGCCCAGGACAAAAGAATGGTGTTTCCTATACAAATGGACTATATGTAGTCCAAATCTGCTTCTGAAACTGATACAAAGCACTGAACCTCTAACATCCAATGCTTGTCAGTTAAGATGAGAAACATGTGAGCTTCGTGAACAATGTAGTTCGTTTGAGCAGAAAACTGACTGCCCTTACCTGAAACGAAGTCTTGCTTGTAGGAAGACTCAGAGCCTGGGATTTAACTCCATTTCTGAAGTGAAACACACACCAGGGTTCTCATGCATTGATCAAACTCTGCGTTAGAAAAAGAAGCATACTCTTGCTTCCTAGAGTCTCTAAGACAGCAAGAAACGTGAGTTTGCTGAAAACAAAAGAACAGTGTTTCCTACAAATACGGACCATATCTAGTCCAACTCTGCTTCTGAAACTGATACAAAGCACTGGTCCTCTAACATCCAATGGTTGTCAGTTAAGATGAGAAATGTGTGAGCATCGTGATCGATGTAGTTCGTTTGAGCAGTAAGTGACTGCCCATACCTGAATTGAAGTCTTGCTTGTAGGAAGACTCAGAGCCTGGGATTTATCTCCATTTCTGAAGTAAAACACACAGCAGTGTAATCATCCATTGATCACACTCTGCTTTAGAACAAGAAGCACGCTCTTGCTTTCTAGAGTCTCTAAGACAGCACAAAACGAGAGTTTGCTGAGAACAAAGAACGGTGTTTCCTACACATACAGACATTATATAGTCCAACTCTGTTTCTGAAACTGATACAAAGCACTGGTCCTCTAACATCCAATGCTTGTCTGTTAAGATGAGAAACGTGTGAGCTCAGTGAACGATGTAGTTCGTTTGAGCAGGAAAGTGACTGCTCTTACCTGAAACGAAGTCTTGCTTGTAGGAAGATACAGAGCCTGGGATTTAACTCCATTTCTGAAGGGAAACGCACAGCATAGTCTCATCCATGGATCACACTCTGTTTTAGAGCGAGAAGCACCCTCTTGCTTTCTAGAGTCTCTAAGGCAGCAGGAAACGTGAGTGTGCCCAGAACAAAAGATCGGTGTTTCCTACACATATGGACAATATGTAGTCCAAATCTGCTTCTGAAAGTGATACAAAGCACTGACCCTCTAACATCCAATGCTTGTCAGTTTAGATGAGAAACGTGTGAGCTTCGTGAACAATGTAGTTCGTTTGAGCAGAAAAGTGACTGCCCTTACCTGAAACGAAGTCTTGCTTGTAGGCAGACTCAGAGCCTGGGATTTAACTCCATTTCTGAAGTGAAACACACAGCAGTGTTCTCATCCATTGATCACACTCTGCTTTAGAACAAGAAGCATGCTTTTGCTTTCTAGAATCTTTAAGACAGCAGGAAACGTGAGTTTGCTGAGAACAAAAGAACGGTGTTTCCTACACATAAGGACCATATCTAGTCGAACTCTACTTCTGAAACTGATACAAAGCACTGAACCTCTAACATCCAATGCTTGTCAGTTAAGATGAGAAACGTGTGAGCTTCGTTAACGATGTAGTTAGTTTGAGCAGAAATGTCACTGCCTTTATCTGAATGGAAGTCTTGCTTGTAGGAAGACTCAGAGCCTGGGATTTAATTCCATTTCTGAAGTAAAACACATAGCATAGTTCTCATCCATGGATCACACTCTGCTTTAGAGTGAGAAGTCCGCTCTTGCTTTCTAGAGTCTCTAACACAGCAGGAAACGTGAGTGTGCTGAGAACAAAAGATCGGTGTTTCCTACACATTTGGACATTATATAGTCCAACTCTTCTTCTGAAATTGATACAAAGCACTGGTCCTCTAACATCCAATGCTTGTCAGTTAAGATGAGAAACGTGTGAGCATCGTGAACGATGTAGTTCGTTTGAGGAGAAAACTGACTGCCCTTACCTTAACGAAGTCTTGCTTGTAGGAAGACTCAGAGCCTGGGATTTAACTCCATTTCTGAAGTGAAACACACAGCAGTGTTCTCATCCATTGAACACACTGTGCTTTAGAACAAGAAGCATGCTTTTGCTTTCTAGAGTCTTTAAGACAGCAGGAACCGTGAGTTTGCTGAGAACAAAAGAACGGAGTTTCCTACACATAAGGACCATATATAGTCGAACTCTGCTTCTGAAACTGATACAAAGCCTGGACCTCTAACATCCAATGCTTGTCAGTTAAGATGAGAAACGTGTGAGCTTTGTGAATGATGTAGTTCCTTTGAACTGAAAAGTGACGGCCCTTACCTGAAACGAAGTCTTGCTTGTAGGAAGACACAGAGCCTGGGATTTAAGTCCATTTCTGAAGGGAAACACACAACATAGTTCTCATCCATGGATCACACTCTGCTTTAGAGCAAGAAGCACACTCTAGCTTTCTAGAGTCTCTAATACAGCAGGAAACGTGAGTGTGCCCAGGACAAAAGAACGGTGTTTCCTATACATATGGACCATATGTAGTCCAAATCTGCTTCTGAAACTGATACAAAGCACTGACCTTCTAACATCCAATGCTTGTCAGTTAAGATGAGAAACGTGTGAGCTTCGTGAACGATGTTGTTCCTTTGAGCAGAAAAGTGACTGCCCTTACCTGAATGGAAGTCTTGCTTGTAGGAAGACTCAGAGCCTGGGATTTAACTCCATTTCTGAAGTAAAACACACAGCAGTGTAATCATCCATTGATCACACTCTGCTTTAGAACAAGAAGGAAGCTCTTACTTTCTAGACTCTCAAAGACATAGGAAACGTGAGTGTGCTGAGAACAAAAGAACGGTGTTTCCTACACATACGGACTATATGTAGTCCAAATCTTCTTCTGAAACTGATAGAATGCACTGGTCCTCTAACATCCAATGATTGTCAGTTAAGATGAGAAACGTGTGAGCTTTGTGAATGATGTAGTTCCTTTGAACTGAAAAGTGACTGCCCTTACCTGAATGGAAGTCTTGCTTGTAGGAAGACTCAGAGCCTGGGATTTAACTCCATTTCTGAAGTAAAACACACAGCAGTGTAATCATCCATTGATCACACTCTGCTTTAGAACAAGAAGCACGCTCTTGCTTTCTAGACTCTCAAAGACAGCAGGAAATGTGAGTGTGCTAAGAACAAAAGAACGGTGTTTCCTACACATAGGGACCATATCTAGTCCAACTCTGCTTCTGAAACAGATACAAAGCACTGGTCCTCTAAAATCCAATGCTTGTCAGTTAAGATGAGAAACATGTGAGCTTCGTGAACGATGTTGTTCCTTTGAGCAGAAAAGTGACTGCCCTTACCTGAAACGAAGTCTTGCTTGTAGGGAGACACAGAGCATGGGATTTAACTCCATTTCTGAAGTGAAACACACAGCATAGTCTCATCCATGGATCACACTCTGTTTTAGAGCGAGAAGCACGCTCTTGCTTTCTAGAGTCTATAATACAGCAGGAAATCTGAGTGTGCCCAGGACAAAAGAATGGTGTTTCCTATACATATGGACTATATGTAGTCCAAATCTGCTTCTGAAACTGATACAAAGCACTGAACCTCTAACATCCAATGCTTGTCAGTTAAGATGAGAAACATGTGAGCTTCGTGAACAATGTAGTTCGTTTGAGCAGAAAATTGACTGCCCTTACCTGAAACGAAGTCTTGCTTGTAGGAAGACTCAGAGCCTGGGATTTAACTCCATTTCTGAAGTGAAACACACACCAGGGTTCTCATCCATTGATCAAACTCTGCGTTAGAAAAAGAAGCATACTCTTGCTTCCTAGAGTCTCTAAGACAGCAAGAAACGTGAGTTTGCTGAAAACAAAAGAACAGTGTTTCCTACAAATACGGACCATATCTAGTCCAACTCTGCTTCTGAAACTGATACAAAGCACTGGTCCTCTAACATCCAATGGTTGTCAGTTAAGATGAGAAATGTGTGAGCATCGTGAACGATGTAGTTCGTTTGAGCAGTAAGTGACTGCCCATACCTGAATTGAAGTCTTGCTTGTAGGAAGACTCAGAGCCTGGGATTTATCTCCATTTCTGAAGTAAAACACACAGCAGTGTAATCATCCATTGATCACACTCTGCTTTAGAACAAGAAGCACGCTCTTGCTTTCTAGAGTCTCTAAGACAGCACGAAACGAGAGTGTGCTGAGAACAAAAGAACGGTGTTTCCTACACATACAGACATTATATAGTCCAACTCTGTTTCTGAAACTGATACAAAGCACTGGTCCTCTAACATCCAATGCTTGTCTGTTAAGATGAGAAACGTGTGAGCTCAGTGAACGATGTAGTTCGTTTGAGCAGGAAAGTGACTGCTCTTACCTGAAAAGAAGTCTTGCTTGTAGGAAGATACAGAGCCTGGGATTTAACTCCATTTCTGAAGGGAAACACACAGCATAGTTCTCATCCATGGATCACACTGTGCTTTAGAGCGAGAAGCACGCTATTGCTTTCTAGAGTCTCTAAGACAGCAGGAAACGTGAGTGTGCTGAGAACAAAAGAACGGTGTTTCCTACACATTTGGACATTATATAGTCCAACACTTCTTCTGAAATTGATACAAAGCACTGGTCCTCTCACATCCAATGCTTGTCAGTTAAGATGAGAAACCTGCGAGCATCGTGAATGATGTAGTTCGTTTGAGGAGAAAACTGACTGCCCTTACCTTAACGAAGTCTTGCTTGTAGGAAGACTCAGAGCCTGGGATTTAACTCCATTTCTGAAGTGAAACACACAGCAGTGTTCTCATCCATTGATCATACTCTGCTTTAGAACAAGAAGCATGCTTTTGCTTTCTAGAGTCTTTAAGACAGCAGGAAACGTGAGTTTGCTGAGTACAAAAGAACGGTGTTTCCTACACATAAGGACCATATCTAGTCGAACTCTGCTTCTGAAACTGATACAAAGCCTGAACCTCTAATATCCAATGCTTGTCAGTTAAGATGAGAAACGTGTGAGCTTGTGAATAATGTAGTTCCTCTGAACTGAAAAGTGACTGCCCTTACCTGAAACGAAGTCTTGCTTGTAGTAAGACACAGAGCCTGGGATTTAAGTCCATTTCTGAAGGGAAACACACAACATAGTTCTCATCCATGGATCACACTCTGCTTTAGAGCAAGAAGCACACTCTAGCTTTCTAGAGTCTCTAATACAGCAGGAAATGTGAGTGTGCCCAGGACAAAAGAACGGTGTTTCCTATACATATGGACCATATGTAGTCCCAATCTGCTTCTGAAACTGATACAAAGCACTGACCCTCTAACATCCAATGCTTGTCAGTTAAGATGAGAAACGTGTGAGCTTCGTGAACAATGTTGTTCCATTGAGCAGAAAAGTGACTGCCCTTACCTGAATGGAAGTCTTGCTTGTAGGAAGACTCAGAGCCTGGGATTTAACTCCATTTCTGAAGTAAAACACACAGCAGTGTAATCATCCATTGATCACACTCTGCTTTAGAACAAGAAGCACGCTCTTACTTTCTAGACTCTCAAAGACATAGGAAACGTGAGTGTGCTGAGAACAAAAGAATGGTGTTTCCTACACATAGGGACCATATCTAGTCCAACTCTGCTTTTGAAACAGATACAAAGGACTGGTCCTCTAACATCTAATGCTTGTCAGTTAAGATGAGAAACGTGTGAGCTTCGTGAACGATGTTGTTCCTTTGAGCAGAAAAGTGACTGCCCTTACCTGAAACAAAGTCTTACTTGTAGGGAGACACAGAGCATGGGATTTAACTCCATTTCTGAAGGGAAACGCACAGCATAGTCTCATCCATGGATCACACTCTGTTTTAGAGCGAGAAGCACCCTCTTGCTTTCTTGAGTCTCTAAGGCAGCAGGAAACGTGAGTGTGCCCAGAACAAAAGATCGGTGTTTCCTACACATATGGACAATATGTAGTCCAAATCTGCTTCTGAAACTGATACAAAGCACTGACCCTCTAACATCCAATGCTTGTCAGTTTAGATGAGAAACGTGTGAGCTTCGTGAACAATGTAGTTCGTTTGAGCAGAAAACTGACTGCCCTTACCTGAAACGAAGTCTTGCTTGTAGGAAGACTCAGAGCCTGGGATTTAACTCCATTTCTGAAGTGAAACACACAGCAGTGTTCTCATCCATTGATCACACTCTGCTTTAGAACAAGAATCATGCTTTTGCTTTCTAGAATCTTTAAGACAGCAGGAAACGTGAGTTTGCTGAGAACAAAAGAACGGTGTTTCCTACACATAAGGACCATATCTAGTCGAACTCTGCTTCTGAAACTGATACAAAGCACTGAACCTCTAACATCCAATGCTTGTCAGTTAAGATGAGAAACGTGTGAGCTTTGTGAATGATGTAGTTCCTTTGAACTGAAAAGTGACGGCCCTTACCTGAAACGAAGTCTTGCTTGTAGGAAGACACAGAGCCTGGGATTTAAGTCCATTTCTGAAGGGAAACACACAACATAGTTCTCATCCATGGATCACACTCTGCTTTAGAGCAAGAAGCACACTCTAGCTTTCTAGAGTCTCTAATACAGCAGGAAACGTGAGTGTGCCCAGGACAAAAGAACGGTGTTTCCTATACATATGGACCATATGTAGTCCAAATCTGCTTCTGAAACTGATACAAAGCACTGACCTTCTAACATCCAATGGTTGTCAGTTAAGATGAGAAACGTGTGAGCTTCGTGAACGATGTTGTTCCTTTGAGCAGAAAAGTGACTGCCCTTACCTGAATGGAAGTCTTGCTTGTAGGAAGACTCAGAGCCTGGGATTTAACTCCATTTCTGAAGTGAAACACACACCAGGGTTCTCATCCATTGATCAAACTCTGCGTTAGAAAAAGAATCATACTCTTGCTTCCTAGAGTCTCTAAGACAGCAAGAAACCTGAGTTTGCTGAAAACAAAAGAACAGTGTTTCCTACAAATACGGACCATATCTAGTCCAACTCTGCTTCTGAAACTGATAAAAAGCACTGGTCCTCTAACATCCAATGGTTGTCAGTTAAGATGAGAAATGTGTGAGCATCGTGAACGATGTAGTTCGTTTGAGCAGTAAGTGACTGCCCATACCTGAATTGAAGTCTTGCTTGTAGGAAGACTCAGAGCCTGGGATTTATCTCCATTTCTGAAGTAAAACACACAGCAGTGTAATCATCCATTGATCACACTCTGCTTTAGAACAAGAAGCACGCTCTTGCTTTCTAGAGTCTCTAAGACAGCACGAAACGAGAGTGTGCTGAGAACAAAAGAACGGTGTTTCCTACACATACAGACATTATATAGTCCAACTCTGTTTCTGAAACTGATACAAAGCACTGGTCCTCTAACATCCAATGCTTGTCTGTTAAGATGAGAAACGTGTGAGCTCAGTGAACGATGTAGTTCGTTTGAGCAGGAAAGTGACTGCTCTTACCTGAAACGAAGTCTTGCTTGTAGGAAGATACAGAGCCTGGGATTTAACACCATTTCTGAAGGGAAACACACAGCATAGTTCTCATCCATGGATCACACTGTGCTTTAGAGCGAGAAGCACGCTCTTGCTTTCTAGAGTCTCTAAGACAGCAGGAAACGTGAGTGTGCTGAGAACAAAAGAACGGTGTTTCCTACACATTTGGACATTATATAGTCCAACACTTCTTCTGAAATTGATACAAAGCACTGGTCCTCTCACATCCAATGCTTGTCAGTTAAGATGAGAAACCTGCGAGCATCGTGAACGATGTAGTTCGTTTGAGGAGTAAACTGACTGCCCTTACCTGAAACGAAGTCTTGCTTGTAGGAAGACTCAG
Organism: Onychomys leucogaster; assembly: GCA_949786385.1. Taxonomy (NCBI): domain Eukaryota; kingdom Metazoa; phylum Chordata; class Mammalia; order Rodentia; family Cricetidae; genus Onychomys; species Onychomys leucogaster. Next base: position 96,145 of record CATKUP010000548.1, read on the forward strand.
AGCTTGGGATTTAACTCCATTTCTGAAGTGAAACACACAGCAGTGTTCTCATCCATTGATCATACTCTGCTTTAGAACAAGAAGCATGCTTTTGCTTTCTAGAGTCTTTAAGACAGCAGGAAACGTGAGTTTGCTGAGTACAAAAGAACAGTGTTTCCTACACATAAGGACCATATCTAGTCGAACTCTGCTTCTGAAACTGATACAAAGCCTGAACCTCTAATATCCAATGCTTGTCAGTTAAGATGAGAAACGTGTGAGCTTGTGAATAATGTAGTTCCTCTGAACTGAAAAGTGACTGCCCTTACCTGAAACGAAGTCTTGCTTGTAGTAAGACACAGAGCCTGGGATTTAAGTCCATTTCTGAAGGGAAACACACAACATAGTTCTCATCCATGGATCACACTCTGCTTTAGAGCAAGAAGCACACTCTAGCTTTCTAGAGTCTCTAATACAGCAGGAAATGTGAGTGTGCCCAGGACAAAAGAACGGTGTTTCCTATACATATGGACCATATGTAGTCCCAATCTGCTTCTGAAACTGATACAAAGCACTGACCCTCTAACATCCAATGCTTGTCAGTTAAGATGAGAAACGTGTGAGCTTCGTGAACGATGTTGTTCCATTGAGCAGAAAAGTTACTGCCCTTACCTGAATGGAAGTCTTGCTTGTAGGAAGACTCAGAGCCTGGGATTTAACTCCATTTCTGAAGTAAAACACACAGCAGTGTAATCATCCATTGATCACACTCTGCTTTAGAACAAGAAGCACGCTCTTATTTCTAGACTCTCAAAGACATAGGAAACGTGAGTGTGCTGAGAACAAAAGAACGGTGTTTCCTACACATACGGACTATATGTAGTCCAAATCTTCTTCTCAAACTGATAGAATGCACTGGTCCTCTAACATCCAATGCTTGTCAGTTAAGATGAGAAACGTGTGAGCTTTGTGAATGATGTAGTTCCTTTGAACTGAAAAGTGACTGCCCTTACCTGAAACGAAGTCTTGCTTGTAGTAAGACACAGAGCCTGGGCTTTAAGTCCATTTCTGAAGGGAAACATACAACATAGTTCTCATCCATGGATCACACTCTGCTTTAGAGCAAGAAGCACACTCTAGCTTTCTAGAGTCTCTAAGACTGCAGGAAATGTGAGTGTGCCCAGGACAAAAGAACGGTGTTTCCTATACATATGGACCATATGTAGTCCAAATCTGCTTCTGAAACTGATACAAAGCACTGACACTCTAACATCCAATGGTTGTCAGTTAAGATGAGAAACGTGTGAGCATCGTGAACGATGTAGTTCGTTTGAGCAGAAAAGTGACTGCCCATAACTGAATTGAAGTCTTGCTTGTAGGAAGACTCAGAGCCTGGGATTTATCTCCATTTCTGAAGTAAAACACACAGCAGTGTAATCATCCATTGATCGCACTCTGCTTTAGAACAAGAAGCACGCTCTTGCTTTCTAGAGTCTCTAAGACAGCACGAAACGAGAGTTTGCTGAGAACAAAAGAACGGTGTTTCCTACACATACAGACATTATATAGTCCAACTCTGCTTCTGAAACTGATACAAAGCACTGGTCCTCTAACATCCAATGCTTGTCTGTTAAGATGAGAAACGTGTGAGCTCAGTGAACGATGTAGTTCGTTTGAGCAGAAAAGTGACTGCTCTTACCTGAAACGAAGTCTTGCTTGTAGGAAGATACAGAGCCTGGGATTTAACTCCATTTCTGAAGGGAAACACACATCATAGTTCTCATCCATGGATCACACTCTGCTTTAGAGCAAGAAGCACGCTCTTGCTTTCTAGAGTCTCTAAGACAGCAGGAAACGTGAGTGCGCTGAGAACAAAAGAACGGTGTTTCCTACTCATACGGACCATATCTAGTCCAACACTTCTTCTGAAACTGATACAAAGCACTGGTCCTCTAACATCCAATGCTTGTCAGTTAAGATGAGAAACGTGTGAGCTTCGTGAACGATGTTGTTCCTTTGAGCAGAAAAGTGACTGCAATTACCTGAAACGAAGTCTTGCTTGTAGGGAGACACAGAGCATGGGATTTAACTCCATTTCTGGAGTGAAACATACAGCATAGTCTCATCCATGGATCACACTCTGTTTTAGAGCGAGAAGCACGCTCTTGCTTTCTAGAATCTCTAAGGAAGCAGGAAACTTGAGTGTGCCCAGAACAAAAGTTCGGTGTTTCCTACACATATGGACAGTATGTAGTCCAAATCTGCTTCTGAAACTGACACAAAGCACTGACCCTCTAACATCCAATGCTTGTCAGTTAAGATGAGAAACGTGTGAGCTTCGTGAACAATGTAGTTCGTTTCAGCAGAAAACTGACTGCCCTTACCTGAAACGAAGTCTTGCTTGTAGGAAGACTCAGAGCCTGGGATTTAACTCCATTTCTGAAGTGAAACACACAGCAGGGTTCTCATCCATTGATCACACTCTGCGTTAGAACAAGAAGCATACTCTTGCTTCCAAGAGTCTCTAAGACAGCAAGAAACGTGAGTTTGCTGAAAACAAAAGAACAGTGTTTCATCACATAAGGACCATATCTAGTCCAACTCTGCTTCTGAAACTGATACAAAGCACTGGTACTCTAACATCCAATGCTTGTCTGTTTAGATGAGAAACATGTGAGCTCCGTGAAAGATGTAGTTCGTTTGAGCTGAAAAGTGACTGCCCTTCCCTGAAACGAACACTTGCTTGTAGGAAGACATAGAGCCTGGGATTTAACTACATTTATGAAGGGAAAGACACAGCATAGTTTTCATCCATGGATCACACTCTGCTTTAGAACAAGAAGCATGCTTTTGCTTTCTAGAGTCTTTAAGACAGGAGGAAACGTGAGTTTGCTGAGAAGAAATGAACGGTGTTTCCTACACATAAGGACCATATCTAGTCGAACTCTGCTTCTGAAACTGATACAAAGCACTGAACCTCTAACATCCAATGCTTGTCAGTTAAGATGAGAAACGTGTGAGCTTCGTGAACGATGTAGTTAGTTTGAGCAGAAATGTCACTGCCTTTATCTGAATGGAAGTCTTGCTTGTAGGAAGACTCAGAGCCTGGGATTTAACTCCATTTCTGAAGTAAAACACATAGCATAGTTCTCATCCATGGATCACACTCTGCTTTAGAGTGAGAAGTACGCACTTGCTTTCTAGAGTCTCTAAAACAGCAGGAAACGTGAGTGTGCTGAGAACAAAAGAACGGAGTTTCCTACACATACGGACTATATGTAGTCCAAATCTTCTTCTCAAACTGATAGAATGCACTGGTCCTCTAACATCCAATGCTTGTCAGTTAAGATGAGAAACGTGTGAGCTTTGTGAATGCTGTAGTTCCTTTGAACTGAAAAGTGACTGCCCTTACCTGAAATGAAGTCTTGCTTGTAGTAAGACACAGAGCCTGGGATTTAAGTCCATTTCTGAAGGGAAACACACAACATAGTTCTCATCCATGGATCACACTCTGCTTTAGAGCGAGAAGTACGCTCTTGCTTTCCAGAGTCTCTAAGACAGCAGGAAATCTGAGTGTGCCCAGGACAAAAGAACGGTGTTTCCTATACATATGGACCATATGTAGTCCAAATCTGCTTCTGAAACTGATACAAAGCACTGACACTCTAACATCCAATGGTTGTCAGTTACGATGAGAAACGTGTGAGCATCGTGAACGATGTAGTTCGTTTGAGCAGAAAAGTGACTGCCCATAACTGAATTGAAGTCTTGCTTGTAGGAAGACTCAGAGCCTGGGATTTATCTCCATTTCTGAAGTAAAACACACAGCAGTGTAATCATGCATTGATCAAACTCTGCTTTTGAACAAGAAGCACGCTCTTGCTTTCTAGATTCTCTAAGACAGCAGGAAACGAGAGTTTGCTGAGAACAAAAGAACGGTGTTTCCTACACATACAGACATTATATAGTCCAACTCTGCTTGTGAAACTGATACAAAGCACTGGTCCTCTAACATCCAATGCTTGTATGTTAAGATGAGAAACGTGTGAGCTCAGTGAACGATGTAGTTCGTTTGAGCAGAAAAGTGACTGCTCTTACCTGAAACGAAGTCTTGCTTGTAAGAAGATACAGAGCCTGGGATTTAACTCAATTTCTGAAGGGAAACACACATCATAGTTCTCATCCATGGATCACACTCTGCTTTAGAGCAAGAAGCACGCTCTTGCTTTCTAGAGTCTCTAAGACAGCAGGAAACGTGAGTGCGCTGAGAACAAAAGAACGGTGTTTCCTACTCATACGGACCATATCTAGTCCAACACTTCTTCTGAAACTGATACAAAGCACTGGTCCTCTAACATCCAATGCTTGTCAGTTAAGATGAGAAACGTGTGACCTTCGTGAACGATGTTGTTCCTTTGAGCAGAAAAGTGACTGCAATTACCTGAAACGAAGTCTTGCTTGTAGGGAGACACAGAGCATGGGATTTAACTCCATTTCTGGAGTGAAACATACAGCATAGTCTCATCCATGGATCACACTCTGTTTTAGAGCGAGAAGCACGCTCTTGCTTTCTAGAGTCTCTAAGGCAGCAGGAAACTTGAGTGTGCCCAGAACAAAAGTTCGGTGTTTCCTACACATATGGACAGTATGTAGTCCAAATCTGCTTCTGAAACTGATACAAAGCACTGACCCTCTAACATCCAATGCTTGTCAGTTAAGATGAGAAACGTGTGAGCTTCGTGAACAATGTAGTTCGTTTCAGCAGAAAACTGACTGCCCTTACCTGAAACGAAGTCTTGCTTGTAGGAAGACTCAGAGCCTGGGATTTAACTCCATTTCTGAAGTGAAACACACAGCAGGGTTCTCATCCATTGATCACACTCTGCGTTAGAACAAGAAGCATACTCTTGCTTCCAAGAGTCTCTAAGACAGCAAGAAACGTGAGTTTGCTGAAAACAAAAGAACAGTGTTTCATCACATAAGGACCATATCTAGTCCAACTCTGCTTCTGAAACGGATACAAAGCACTGGTACTCTAACATCCAATGCTTGTCTGTTTAGATGAGAAACATGTGAGCTCCGTGAAAGATGTAGTTCGTTTGAGCTGAAAAGTGACTGCCCTTACCTGAAACGAACACTTGCTTGTAGGAAGACATAGAGCCTGGGATTTAACTACATTTATGAAGGGAAAGACACAGCATAGTTTTCATCCACGGATCACACTCTGCTTTAGAGTGAGAAGCACGCTCTTGCTTTCTAGAGTCTCTAAGACAGCAGGAAACGTGAGTGTGATGAGAACAGAAGATCGGTGTTTCCTACTCATAAGGACCATATCTAGTCCAACTCTTCTTCTGAAACTGATACAAAGCACTGGTCCTCTAACATCCAATCCTTGTCAATTAAGATGAGAAACGTGTGAGCTTCGTGAACGATGTAGTTCGTTTGAGCACAAAAGTGACTGCCCTTACCGGAATGGAAGTCTTGCTTGTAGGAAGACTCAGAGCCTGGGTTTTAACTCCATTTCTGAAGTAAAACACACAGCAGTGTAATCATCCATTGATCACACTCTGCTTTAGAACAAGAAGCACGCTCTTGCTTTCCAGACTCTCAAAGACAGCAGGAAACGTGAGTGTGCTGAGATAAAAAGAACGGTGTTTCCTACACATAGGGACCATATCTAGTCCAACTCTGCTTCTGAAACAGATACAAAGCACTGGTCCTCTAACATCCAATGCTTGTCAGTTAAGATGAGAAACGTGTGAGCTTCGTGAACGATGTTGTTCCTTTGAGCAGAAAAGTGAATGCCCTTACCTGAAACTAAGTCTTGCTTGTAGGGAGACACAGAGCATGGGATTTAACTCAATTTCTGAAGTGAAACACACAGCATAGTCTCATCCATGGATCACACTCTGTTTTAGAGCGAGAAGCACGCTCTTGCTTTCTAGAGTCTCTAAGGCAGCAGGAAACGTGAGTGTGCCCAGAACAAAAGAACGGTGTTTCCTACACATACGGACTATATGTAGTCCAAATCTTCTTCTGAAACTGATAGAATGCACTGGTCCTCTAACATCCAATGCTTGTCAGTTAAGATGAGAAACGTGTGAGCTTTGTGAATGATGTAGTTCCTTTGAACGGAAAAGCGACTTCCCTTACCTGAAACGAAGTCTTGCTTGTAGTAAGACACAGAGCCTGGGATTTAACTCCATTTGTGAAGGGAAACACACAACATAGTGCTCATCCATGGATCACACTCTGCTTTAGAGCAAGAAGCACACTCTAGCTTTCTAGAGTCTCTAATACAGCAGGAAATCTGAGTGTGCCCAGGACAAAAGAACGGTGTTTCCTATACATATGGACCATATGTAGTCCAAATCTACTTCTGAAACTGATACAAGCACTGACTCTCTAACATCCAATGCTTGCCAGTTAAGATGAGAAACTTGTGAGCTTCGTGAACGATGTTGTTCCTTTGAGCAGAAAAGTGACTGCCCTTACCTGAAACGAAGTCTTGCTTGTAGGAAGACTCAGAGCCTGGGATTTAACTCCATTTCTGAAGTGAAACACACAGCAGGGTTCTCATCCATTGATCAAACTCTGTGTTAGAACAAGAAGCATACTCTTGCTTCCTTTAGTCTCTAAGACAGCAAGAAACGTGAGTTTGCTGAAAACAAAAGAACAGTGTTTCCTACACATACGGACCATATCTAGTCCAACTCTGCTTCTGAAACTGATACAAAGCACTGGTCCTCTAACATCCAATGCTTGTCTGTTTAGATGAGAAACATGTGAGCTCTGTGAAAGATGTAGTTCGTTTGAGCTGAAAAGTGACTGCCCATAAATGAAACGAAGTCTTGCTTGTACGAAGACATAGAGCCTGGGATTTAACTACATTTATGAAGGGAAACACACAGCATAGTTTTCATCCATGGATCACACTCTGCTTTAGAGCAAGAAGCACGCTCTTGCTTTCTAGAGTCTCCAAGACAGCAGGAAACGTGAGTGTGCTGAGAACAAAAGAACGGTGTTTCCTGCACATACGGACCATATCTAGTCCAACTCTTCTTCTGAAACTGATACAAAGCACTGGTCCTCTAACATCCAATGATTGTCAGTTAAGATGAGAAACGTGTGAGCTTTGTGAATGATGTAGTTCCTTTGAACTGAAAAGTGACTGCCCTTACCTGAAACGAAGTCTTGCTTGTAGTAAGACACAGAGCCTGGGATTTAAGTCCATTTCTGCAGGGAAACACACAACATAGTTCTCATCCATGGATCACACTCTGCTTTAGAGCGAGAAGTACGCTCTTGCTTTCTAGACTCTCTAAGACAGCAGGAAATCTGAGTGTGCCCAGGACAAAAGAACGGTGTTTCCTATACATATGGACCATATGTAGTCCAAATCTGCTTCTGAAACTGATACAAAGCACTGAAACTCTACCATCCAATGGTTGTCAGTTAAGATGAGAAACGTGTGAGCATCGTGAACGATGTAGTTCTTTTGAGCAGAAAAGTGACTGCCCATACCTAAATTGAAGTCTTGCTTGTAGGAAGACTCAGAGGCTTGGATTTATCTCCATTTCTGAAGTAAAACACACAGCAGTGTAATCATGCATTGATCAAACTCTGCTTTAGAACAAGAAGCACGCTCTTGCTTTCTAGAGTCTCTAAGACAGCAGGAAACGAGAGTTTGCTGAGAACAAAAGAACGGTGTTTCCTACACATACAGACATTATATAGTCCAACTCTGCTTCTGAAACTGATACAAAGCACTGGTCCTCTAACATCCAATGCTTGTCTGTTAAGATGAGAAATGTGTGAGCTCAGTGAACGATGTTGTTCGGTTGAGCAGAAAACTGACTGCTCTTACCTGAAACGAAGTCTTGATTGTAGGAAGATACAGAGCCTGGGATTTAACTCCATTTCTGAAGGGAAACACACAGCATAGTTCTGATCCACGGATCACACTCTGCTTTAGAGTGAGAAGCACGCTCTTGCTTTCTAGAGTCTCTAAGACAGCAGGAAACGTGAGTGTGATGAGAACAAAAGATCGGTGTTTCCTACACATATGGACAATATGTAGTCCAAATCTGCTTCTGAAACTGATACAAAGCACTGACCCTCTAACATCCAATGCTTGTCAGTTAAGATGAGAAACGTGTGAGCTTCATGAACAATGTAGTTCGTTTGAGCAGAAAACTGATTGCCCTTACCTGAAACGAAATCTTTCTTGTAGGAAGATTCAGAGCCTGGGATTTAACTCCATTTCTGAAGTGAAACACACAGCAGGGTTCGCATCCATTGATCACACTCTGCGTTAGAACAAGAAGCATACTCTTGCTTCCTAGAGTCTCTAAGAAAGCAAGAAACGTGAGTTTGCTGAAAACAAAAGAACAGTGTTTCAACACATAAGGACCATATCTAGTCCAACTATGCTTCTGAAACTGATACAAAGCACTGGTCCTCTAACATCCAATGCTTGTCTGTTTAGATGAGAAACATGTGAGCTCCGTGAAAGATGTAGTTCGTTTGAGCTGAAAAGTGACTGCCCTTACCTGAAACGAACTCTTGCTTGTAGGAAGACATAGAGCCTGGGATTTAACTACATTTATGAAAGGAAACACACAGCATAGTTTTCATCCATGGATCACACTCTGCTTTAGAACGAGAAGCACACTCTTGCTTTCTAGAGTCTCTAAGACAGCAGGAAATCTGAGTGTGCACAGAACAAAAGAAGGGTGTTTCCTACACATATGGACCATATCTAGTCCAAATCTTCTTCTGAAACTGATACAATGCACTGGTCCTCTAACATCCAATGCTTGTCAGTTAAGATGAGAAACGTGTGAGCTCAGTGAACGATGTAGTTCGTTTGAGCAGAAAAGTGACTGCCCTTACCTGAAACGAAATCTTGCTTGTAGGAAGACTCAGCGCCTGGGATTTAACTCCATTTCTGAAGGCCACCACACAGCATAGTTCTCATCCATGGACCACACTCTGCTTTAGAGCAAGAAGCATGCTGTTGCTTTCTAGAGTCTCTAAGACAGCAGGAAACTTGAGTGTGCTGAGAACAAAAGAACGGTGTTTCCTACTCATACGGACCATATCTAGTCCAACTCTTCTTCTGAAACTGATACAAAGCACTGGACCTCTAACATCCAATGCTTGTCAGTTAAGATGAGAAACGTGTGAGCTTCGTGAACGATGTTGTTCCTTTGAGCAGAAAAGTGAATGCCCTTACCTGAAACAAAGTCTTGCTTGTAGGGAGACACAGAGCATGGGATTTAACTCCATTTCTGAAGTGAAACACACAGCATAGTCTCATCCATGGATCACACTCTGTTTTAGAGCGAGAAGCACGCTCTTGCTTTCTAGATTCTCTAAGGCAGCAGGAAAGGTGAGTGTGCCCAGAACAAAAGATCGGTGTTTCCTACACATATGAACAATATGTAGTCCAAATCTGCTTCTGAAACTGATACAAAGCACTGACCCTCTAACATCCAATGCTTGTCAGTTAAGATGAGAAACGTGTGAGCTTCATGAACAATGTAGTTCGTTTGAGCAGAAAACTGACTGCCCTTACCTGAAACGAAATCTTGCTTGTAGGAAGATTCAGAGCCTGGGATTTACCTGCATTTCTGAAGTGAAACACACAGCAGGGTTCTCATCCATTGATCACACTCTGCGTTAGAACAAGAAGCATACTCTTGCTTCCTAGAGTCTCTAAGACAGCAAGAAACGTGAGTTTGCTGAAAACAAAAGAACAGTGTTTCAACACATAAGGACCATATCTAGTCCAACTCTGCTTCTGAAACGGATACAAAGCACTGGTCCTCTAACATCCAATGCTTGTCTGTTTAGATGAGAAACATGTGAGCTCCGTGAAAGATGTAGTTCGTTTGAGCTGAAAAGTGACTGCCCTACCTGAAACGAACTCTTGCTTGTAGGAAGACATAGAGCCTGGGATTTAACTACATTTAGGAAGGGAAACACACAGCATAGTTTTCATCCATGGATCACACTCTGCTTTAGAGCGAGAAGCACACTCTTGCTTTCTAGAGTCTCTAAGACAGCAGGAAATCTGAGTGTGCCCAGAACAAAAGAAGGGTGTTTCCTACACATATGGACCATATCTAGTCCAAATCTTCTTCTGAAACTGATACAATGCACTGGTCCTCTAACATCCAATGCTTGTCAGTTAAGATGAGAAACGTGTGAGCATCGTGAACGATGTAGTTCGTTTGAGCAGAAAACTGACTGCCCTTACCTGAAACGATGTCTTGCTTGTAGGAAGACTCAGAGCCTGGCATTTAACTCCATTTCTGAAGTGAAACACACAGCAGTGTTCTCATCCATTGATCACACTCTGCTTTAGAACAAGAAGCATGCTTTTGCTTTCTAGAGTCTCTAAGACAGCAGGAAACGTGAGTTTGCTGAGAACGAAAGAACGGTGTTTCCTACACATAAGGACCCAATCCAGTCGAACTCTGCTTCTGAAACTGATACAAAGCACTGGTCCACTAACTTCCAATGCTTGTCAGTTAAGATGAGAAACGTGTGAGCATCGTGAACGATGTAGTTCGTTTGAGCAGAAAACTGACTGCCCTTTCCTGAAATGATGTCTTGCTTGTAGGAAGACTCAGAGCCTGGGATTTAACTCCATTTCTGAAGGCATACACACAGCATAGTTCCCATCCATGGATCACACTCTGCTTTAGAGCGAGAAGCACGCTCTTGCTTTCTAGAGTCTCTAAGACAGCAGGAAACGTGAGTGTGCTGAGAACAAAAGAGCGGTGTAACCTACACATAAGGACCATATCTAGTCCAACTCTTCTTCTGAAACTGATACAAAGCACTGGTCCTCTAACATCCAATGCTTGTCAGTTAAGATGAGAAACGTGTGAGCTTCGTGAACGATGTAGTTCGTTTGAGCAGAAAAGTGACTGCCCTTACCTGAAACGAAGTCTTGCATGTAAGAAGACTCAGAGCCTGGGATTTAACTCCATTTCTGAATTGAAACACACAGCATAGTTCTCATCCATGGATCACACTCTGCTTTAGAGCAAGAAGCACACTCTTGCTTTCTAGAGTCTCTAAGACAGCAGGAAACGTGAGTGTGCCCAGAACAAAAGAACGGTGTTTCCTACACATACGGACTATATGTAGTCCAAATCTTCTTCTGAAACTGATAGAATGCACTGGTCCTCTAACATCCAATGCTTGTCAGTTAAGATGAGAAACGTGTGAGCTTTGTGAATGATGTAGTTCCTTTGAACTGAAAAGTGACTGCCCTTACCTGAAACGAAGTCTTGCTTGTAGTAAGACACAGAGCCTGGGATTTAACTCCATTTCTGAAGGGAAACACACAACATAGTTCTCATCCATGGATCACACTCTGCTTTAGAGCAAGAAGCACACTCTAGCTTTCTAGAGTCTCTAATACAGCAGGAAATCTGAGTGTGCCCAGGACAAAAGAACGGTGTTTCCTATACATATGGACCATATGTAGTCCAAATCTGCTTCTGAAACTGATACAAAGCACTGACCCTCTAACATCCAATGCTTGTCAGTTAAGATGAGAAACGTGTGAGCTTCGTGAACGATGTAGTTAGTTTGAGAAGAAAAGTTACTGCCCTTACCTGAATGGAAGTCTTGCTTGTAGGAAGACTCAGAGCCTGGGATTTAACTCCATTTCTGAAGTAAAACACACAGCAGTGTAATCATCCATTGATCACACTCTGCTTTAGAGTGAGAAGCACGCTCTTGCTTTCTAGAGTCTCTAAGGCAGCAGGAAACGTGAGTGTGCCCAGAACAAAAGATCGGTGTTTCCTACACATATGGACAATATGTAGTCCAAATCTGCTTCTGAAACTGATACAAAGCACTGACCCTCTAACATCCAATGCTTGTCAGTTAAGATGAGAAACGTGTGAGCTTCATGAACAATGTAGTTCCTTTGAGCAGAAAACTGACTGCCCTTACCTGAAACGAAGTCTTGCTTGTAGGAAGACTCAGAGCCTGGGATTTAACTGCATTTCTGAAGTGAAACACACAGCAGGGTTCTCATCCATTGATCACACTCTGCGTTAGAACAAGAAGCATACTCTTGCTTCCTAGAGTCTCTAAGACAGCAAGAAACGTGACTTTGCTGAAAACAAAAGAACAGTGTTTCCTACACATACGGACCATATCTAGTCCAACTCTGCTTCTGAAACTGATACAAAGCACTGGTCCTCTAACATCCAATGCTTGTCTGGTTAGATGAGAAACATGTGAGCTCCGTGAAAGATGTAGTTCCTTTGATCTGAAAAGTGACTGCCCTTAACTGAAACGAAGTCTTGCTTGTAGGAAGACATAGAGCCTGGGATTTAACTACATTTATGAAGGGACACACACAGCATAGTTTTCATCCATGGATCACACTCTGCTTTAGAGCGAGAAGCACGCTCTTGCTTTCTAGAGTCTCCAAGACAGCAGGAAACGTGAGTGTGCTGAGAACAAAAGAACGGTGTTTCCTGCACATACAGACCATACCTAGTTCAACTCTTCTTCTGAAACTGATACAAAGCACTGGTCCTCTAACATCCAATGCTTGTCAGTTAAGATGAGAAACGTGTGAGCTTCGTGAACTTTGTAGTTCGTTTGAGCTGAAAAGTGACTGCCCTTACCTGAAACGAAGTCTTGCTTGTAGCAAGACTCAGAGCCTGGGATTTAACTCCATTTCTGAAGTGAAACACACAGCATAGTTCTCATCCACGGATCACACTCTGCTTTAGAGCGAGAAGCACGCTCTTGCTTTCTAGAGTCTCTAAGAAAGCAGGAAACGTGAGTGTGCTGAGAACAAAAGAACGGTGTTTCCTACAAATACGGACCATATCTAGTCCAACTCTTCTTCTGAAACTGATACAAAGCACTGGTCCTCTAACATCCAATGCTTGTCAGTTAAGAAGAGAAACGTGTGAGCTTCGTGAACGATGTAGTTCCTTTGAGCAGAAAAGTGACTGCCCTTACCAGAAACGAAGTCTTCCTTGTAGGAAGACTCAGAGCCTGGGATTTAACTCCATTTCTGAAGGCAAACACACAGCATAGTTCCCATCCATGGATCACACTCTGCTTTAGAGCGAGAAGTATGCTCTTGCTTTCTAGAGTCTCTAAGACAGCAGGAAACGTGAGTGTGCTGAGAACAAAAGAACGGTGTAACCTACACATACGGACCATATCTAGTCCAACTCTTCTTCTGAAACTGATACAAAGCACTGGTCCTCTAACATCCAATGCTTGTCAGTTAAAATGAGAAACGTGTGAGCTTTGTGAAAGATGTAGTTCCTTTGAACTGAAAAGTGACTTCCCTTACCTGAAACGAAGTCTTGCTTGTAGTAAGACACAGAGCCTGGGATTTAACGACATTTCTGAAGGGAAACACACAACATAGTTCTCATCCATGGATCACACTCTGCTTTAGAGCAAGAAGCACACTCTAGCTTTCTAGAGTCTCTAATACAGCAGGAAATCTGAGTGTGCCCAGGACAAAAGAACGGTGTTTCCTATACATATGGACCATATGTAGTCCAAATCTACTTATGAAACTGATACAAGCACTGACACTCTAACATCCAATGCTTGTCAGTTAAGATGAGAAACGTGTGAGCTTCGTGAATGATGTAGTTAGTTTGAGCAGAAAAGTGACTGCCCTTACCTGAATGGAAGTCTTGCTTGTAGGAAGACTCAGAGCCTGGGATTTAACTCAATTTCTGAAGTAAAACACACAGCAGTGTAATCATCCATTGATCACATTCTGCTTTAGAAGAAGAAGCACGCTCTTGCTTTCAAGACTCTCAAAGACAGCAGCAAACGTGAGTGTTCTGAGAACAAAAGAACGGTGTTTCCTACACATAGGGACCATATCTAGTCCAACTCTGCTTCTGAAACAGATACAAAGCACTGGTCCTCTAACATCCAATGCTTGTCAGTTAAGATGAGAAACGTGTGAGCTTCGTGAACGATGTTGTTCCTTTGAGCAGAAAAGTGACTGCCCTTACCTGAAACGAAGTCTTGCTTGTAGGAAGACTCAGTGCCTGGGATTTAACTCCATTTCTGAAGTAAAACACACAGGAGTGTAATCATCCATTGATCACACTCTGTTTTAGAGTGAGAAGCATGCTCTTGCTTTCTAGAGTCTCTAAGACAGCAGGAAATCTGAGTGTGCCCAGGACAAAAGAACGGTGTTTCCTATACATATGGACCATATGTAGTCCATATCTGCTTCTGAAACTGATACAAAGCACTGACCCTCTAACATCCAATGCTTGTCAGTTAAGATGAGAAACGTGTGAGCTTCGTGAACGATGTAGTTAGTTTGAGAAGAAAAGTGACTGCCCTTACCTGAATGGAAGTCTTGCTTGTAGGAAGACTCAGAGCCTGGGATTTAACTCCATTTCTGAAGTAAAACACACAGCAGTGTAATCATCCATTGATCACACTCTGTTTTAGAGTGAGAAGCACGCTCTTGCTTTCTAGAGTCTCTAAGGCAGCAGGAAACGTGAGTGTGCCCAGAACAAAAGATCGGTGTTTCCTACACATATGGACAATATGTAGTCAAATCTGCTTCTGAAACTGATACAAAGCACTGACCCTCTAACATCCAATGCTTGTCAGTTAAGATGAGAAACGTGTGAGCTTCATGAACAATGTAGTTCGTTTGAGCAGAAAACTGACTGCCCTTACCTGAAACGAAGTCTTGCTTGTAGGAAGACTCAGAGCCTGGGATTTAACTGCATTTCTGAAGTGAAACACACAGCAGGGTTCTCATCCATTGATCACACTCTGCGTTAGAACAAGAAGCATACTCTTGCTTCCTAGAGTCTCTAAGACAGCAAGAAACGTGACTTTGCTGAAAACAAAAGAACAGTGTTTCCTACCCTTACGGACCATATCTAGTCCAACTCTGCTTCTGAAACTGATACAAAGCACTGGTCCTCTAACATCCAATGCTTGTCTGTTTAGATGAGAAACATGTGAGCTCCGTGAAAGATGTAGTTCGTTTGAGCTGAAAAGTGACTGCCCTTATCTGAAACGAAGTCTTGCTTGTAGGAAGACATAGAGCCTGGGATTTAACTACATTTATGAAGGGAAACACACAGCATAGTTTTCATCCATGGATCACACTCTGCTTTAGAGCGAGAAGCACGCTCTTGCTTTCTAGAATCTCCAAGACAGCAGGAAACGTGAGTGTGCTGAGAACAAAAGACCGGTGTTTCCTGCACATACAGACCATACCTAGTTCAACTCTTCTTCTGAAACTGATACAAAGCACTGGTCCTCTAACATCCAATGCTTGTCAGTTAAGATGAGAAACGTGTGAGCTTCGTGAACTTTGTAGTTCGTTTGAGCTGAAAAGTGACTGCCCTTACCTGAAACGAAGTCTTGCTTGTAGGAAGAGTCAGAGCCTGGGATTTAACTCCATTTCTGAAGTGAAACACACAGCATAGTTCTCATCCACGGATCACACTCTGCTTTAGAGCGAGAAGCACGCTCTTGCTTTCTAGAGTCTCTAAGAAAGCAGGAAACGTGAGTGTGCTGAGAACAAAAGAACGGTGTTTCCTACAAATACGGACCATATCTAGTCCAACTCTTCTTCTGAACCTGATACAAAGCACTGGTCCTCTAACATCCAATGCTTGTCAGTTAAGAAGAGAAACGTGTGAGCTTCGTGAACGATGTAGTTCCTTTGAGCAGAAAAGTGACTGCCCTTACCAGAAACGAAGTCTTCCTTGTAGGAAGACTCAGAGCCTGGGATTTAACTCCATTTCTGAAGGCAAACACACAGCATAGTTCCCATCCATGGATCACACTCTGCTTTAGAGCGAGAAGTATGCTCTTGCTTTCTAGAGTCTCTAAGACAGCAGGAAACGTGAGTGTGCTGAGAACAAAAGAACGGTGTAACCTACACATACGGACCATATCTAGTCCAACTCTTCTTCTGAAACTGATACAAAGCACTGGTCCTCTAACATCCAATGCTTGTCAGTTAAAATGAGAAACGTGTGAGCTTTGTGAAAGATGTAGTTCCTTTGAACTGAAAAGTGACTTCCCTTACCTGAAACGAAGTCTTGCTTGTAGTAAGACACAGAGCCTGGGATTTAACGACATTTCTGAAGGGAAACACACAACATAGTTCTCATCCATGGATCACACTCTGCTTTAGAGCAAGAAGCACACTCTAGCTTTCTAGAGTCTCTAATACAGCAGGAAATCTGAGTGTGCCCAGGACAAAAGAACGGTGTTTCCTATACATATGGACCATATGTAGTCCAAATCTACTTATGAAACTGATACAAGCACTGACACTCTAACATCCAATGCTTGTCAGTTAAGATGAGAAACGTGTGAGCTTCGTGAATGATGTAGTTAGTTTGAGCAGAAAAGTGACTGCCCTTACCTGAATGGAAGTCTTGCTTGTAGGAAGACTCAGAGCCTGGGATTTAACTCAATTTCTGAAGTAAAACACACAGCAGTGTAATCATCCATTGATCACATTCTGCTTTAGAAGAAGAAGCACGCTCTTGCTTTCAAGACTCTCAAAGACAGCAGCAAACGTGAGTGTTCTGAGAACAAAAGAACGGTGTTTCCTACACATAGGGACCATATCTAGTCCAACTCTGCTTCTGAAACAGATACAAAGCACTGGTCCTCTAACATCCAATGCTTGTCAGTTAAGATGAGAAACGTGTGAGCTTCGTGAACGATGTTGTTCCTTTGAGCAGAAAAGTGACTGCCCTTACCTGAAACGAAGTCTTGCTTGTAGGAAGACTCAGTGCCTGGGATTTAACTCCATTTCTGAAGTAAAACACACAGGAGTGTAATCATCCATTGATCACACTCTGTTTTAGAGTGAGAAGCATGCTCTTGCTTTCTAGAGTCTCTAAGACAGCAGGAAATCTGAGTGTGCCCAGGACAAAAGAACGGTGTTTCCTATACATATGGACCATATGTAGTCCAAATCTGCTTCTGAAACTGATACAAAGCACTGACCCTCTAACATCCAATGCTTGTCAGTTAAGATGAGAAACGTGTGAGCTTCGTGAACGATGTAGTTAGTTTGAGAAGAAAAGTGACTGCCCTTACCTGAATGGAAGTCTTGCTTGTAGGAAGACTCAGAGCCTGGGATTTAACTCCATTTCTGAAGTAAAACACACAGCAGTGTAATCATCCATTGATCACACTCTGTTTTAGAGTGAGAAGCACGCTCTTGCTTTCTAGAGTCTCTAAGGCAGCAGGAAACGTGAGTGTGCCCAGAACAAAAGATCGGTGTTTCCTACACATATGGACAATATGTAGTCAAATCTGCTTCTGAAACTGATACAAAGCACTGACCCTCTAACATCCAATGCTTGTCAGTTAAGATGAGAAACGTGTGAGCTTCATGAACAATGTAGTTCGTTTGAGCAGAAAACTGACTGCCCTTACCTGAAACGAAGTCTTGCTTGTAGGAAGACTCAGAGCCTGGGATTTAACTGCATTTCTGAAGTGAAACACACAGCAGGGTTCTCATCCATTGATCACACTCTGCGTTAGAACAAGAAGCATACTCTTGCTTCCTAGAGTCTCTAAGACAGCAAGAAACGTGACTTTGCTGAAAACAAAAGAACAGTGTTTCCTACCCTTACGGACCATATCTAGTCCAACTCTGCTTCTGAAACTGATACAAAGCACTGGTCCTCTAACATCCAATGCTTGTCTGTTTAGATGAGAAACATGTGAGCTCCGTGAAAGATGTAGTTCGTTTGAGCTGAAAAGTGACTGCCCTTATCTGAAACGAAGTCTTGCTTGTAGGAAGACATAGAGCCTGGGATTTAACTACATTTATGAAGGGAAACACACAGCATAGTTTTCATCCATGGATCACACTCTGCTTTAGAGCGAGAAGCACGCTCTTGCTTTCTAGAATCTCCAAGACAGCAGGAAACGTGAGTGTGCTGAGAACAAAAGACCGGTGTTTCCTGCACATACAGACCATACCTAGTTCAACTCTTCTTCTGAAACTGATACAAAGCACTGGTCCTCTAACATCCAATGCTTGTCAGTTAAGATGAGAAACGTGTGAGCTTCGTGAACTTTGTAGTTCGTTTGAGCTGAAAAGTGACTGCCCTTACCTGAAACGAAGTCTTGCTTGTAGGAAGAGTCAGAGCCTGGGATTTAACTCCATTTCTGAAGTGAAACACACAGCATAGTTCTCATCCACGGATCACACTCTGCTTTAGAGCGAGAAGCACGCTCTTGCTTTCTAGAGTCTCTAAGAAAGCAGGAAACGTGAGTGTGCTGAGAACAAAAGAACGGTGTTTCCTACAAATACGGACCATATCTAGTCCAACTCTTCTTCTGAACCTGATACAAAGCACTGGTCCTCTAACATCCAATGCTTGTCAGTTAAGAAGAGAAACGTGTGAGCTTCGTGAACGATGTAGTTCCTTTGAGCAGAAAAGTGACTGCCCTTACCAGAAACGAAGTCTTCCTTGTAGGAAGACTCAGAGCCTGGGATTTAACTCCATTTCTGAAGGCAAACACACAGCATAGTTCCCATCCATGGATCACACTCTGCTTTAGAGCGAGAAGTACGCTCTTGCTTTCTAGAGTCTCTAAGACAGCAGGAAACGTGAGTGTGCTGAGAACAAAAGAACGGTGTAACCTACACATACGGACCATATCTAGTCCAACTCTTCTTCTGAAACTGATACAAAGCACTGGTCCTCTAACATCCAATGCTTGTCAGTTAAGATGAGAAACGTGTGAGCTTTGTGAAAGATGTAGTTCCTTTGAACTGAAAAGTGACTTCCCTTACCTGAAACGAAGTCTTGCTTGTAGTAAGACACAGAGCCTGGGATTTAACTCCATTTCTGAAGGGAAACACACAACATAGTTCTCATCCATGGATCACACTCTGCTTTAGAGCAAGAAGCACACTCTAGCTTTCTAGAGTCTCTAATACACCAGGAAATCTGAGTGTGCCCAGGACAAAAGAACGGTGTTTCCTATACATATGGACCATATGTAGTCCAAATCTACTTATGAAACTGATACAAGCACTGACACTCTAACATCCGATGCTTGTCAGTTAAGATGAGAAACGTGTGAGCTTCGTGAACGATGTAGTTAGTTTGAGCAGAAAAGTGACTGCCCTTACCTGAATGGAAGTCTTGCTTGTAGGAAGACTCAGAGCCTGGGATTTAACTCAATTTCTGAAGTAAAACACACAGCAGTGTAATCATCCATTGATCACATTCTGCCTTAGAACAAGAAGCACGCTCTTGCTTTCAAGACTCTCAAAGACAGCAGCAAACGTGAGTGTTCTGAGAACAAAAGAACGGTGTTTCCTACACATATGGACCATATCTAGTCCAACTCTGCTTCTGAAACAGATACAAAGCACTGGTCCTCTAACATCCAATACTTGTCAGTTAAGATGAGAAACGTGTGAGCTTCGTGAACGATGTTGTTCCTTTGAGCAGAAAAGTGACTGCCCTTACCTGAAACGAAGTCTTGCTTGTAGGAAGACTCAGTGCCTGGGATTTAACTCCATTTCTGAAGTAAAACACACAGCAGTGTAATCATCCATTGATCACACTCTGTTTTAGAGTGAGAAGCATGCTCTTGCTTTCTAGAGTCTCTAAGGCAGCAGGAAATCTGAGTGTGCCCAGGACAAAAGAACGGTGTTTCCTATACATATGGACCATATGTAGTCCAAATCTGCTTCTGAAACTGATACAAAGCACTGACCCTCTAACATCCAATGCTTGTCAGTTAAGATGAGAAACGTGTGAGCTTCGTGAACGATGTAGTTAGTTTGAGAAGAAAAGTGACTGCCCTTACCTGAATGGAAGTCTTGCTTGTAGGAAGACTCAGAGCCTGGGATTTAACTCCATTTCTGAAGTAAAACACACAGCAGTGTAATCATCCATTGATCACACTCTGCTTTAGAGTGAGAAGCACGCTCTTGCTTTCTAGAGTCTCTAAGGCAGCAGGAAACGTGAGTGTGCCCAGAACAAAAGATCGGTGTTTCCTACACATATGGACAATATGTAGTCCAAATCTGCTTCTGAAACTGATACAAAGCACTGACCCTCTAACATCCAATGCTTGTCAGTTAAGATGAGAAACGTGTGAGCTTCATGAACAATGTAGTTCCTTTGAGCAGAAAACTGACTGCCCTTACCTGAAACGAAGTCTTGCTTGTAGGAAGACTCAGAGCCTGGGATTTAACTGCATTTCTGAAGTGAAACACACAGCAGGGTTCTCATCCATTGATCACACTCTGCGTTAGAACAAGAAGCATACTCTTGCTTCCTAGAGTCTCTAAGACAGCAAGAAACGTGACTTTGCTGAAAACAAAAGAACAGTGTTTCCTACACATACGGACCATATCTAGTCCAACTCTGCTTCTGAAACTGATACAAAGCACTGGTCCTCTAACATCCAATGCTTGTCTGGTTAGATGAGAAACATGTGAGCTCCGTGAAAGATGTAGTTCGTTTGATCTGAAAAGTGACTGCCCTTAACTGAAACGAAGTCTTGCTTGTAGGAAGACATAGAGCCTGGGATTTAACTACATTTATGAAGGGACACACACAGCATAGTTTTCATCCATGGATCACACTCTGCTTTAGAGCGAGAAGCACGCTCTTGCTTTCTAGAGTCTCCAAGACAGCAGGAAACGTGAGTGTGCTGAGAACAAAAGAACGGTGTTTCCTGCACATACAGACCATACCTAGTTCAACTCTTCTTCTGAAACTGATACAAAGCACTGGTCCTCTAACATCCAATGCTTGTCAGTTAAGATGAGAAACGTGTGAGCTTCGTGAACTTTGTAGTTCGTTTGAGCTGAAAAGTGACTGCCCTTACCTGAAACGAAGTCTTGCTTGTAGGAAGACTCAGAGCCTGGGATTTAACTCCATTTCTGAAGTGAAACACACAGCATAGTTCTCATCCACGGATCACACTCTGCTTTAGAGCGAGAAGCACGCTCTTGCTTTCTAGAGTCTCTAAGAAAGCAGGAAACGTGAGTGTGCTGAGAACAAAAGAACGGTGTATCCTACAAATACGGACCATATCTAGTCCAACTCTTCTTCTGAAACTGATACAAAGCACTGGTCCTCTAACATCCAATGCTTGTCAGTTAAGAAGAGAAACGTGTGAGCTTCGTGAACGATGTAGTTCCTTTGAGCAGAAAAGTGACTGCCCTTACCAGAAACGAAGTCTTCCTTGTAGGAAGACTCAGAGCCTGGGATTTAACTCCATTTCTGAAGGCAAACACACAGCATAGTTCCCATCCATGGATCACACTCTGCTTTAGAGCGAGAAGTACGCTCTTGCTTTCTAGAGTCTCTAAGACAGCAGGAAACGTGAGTGTGCTGAGAACAAAAGAACGGTGTAACCTACACATACGGACCATATCTAGTCCAACTCTTCTTCTGAAACTGATACAAAGCACTGGTCCTCTAACATCCAATGCTTGTCAGTTAAGATGAGAAACGTGTGAGCTTTGTGAAAGATGTAGTTCCTTTGAACTGAAAAGTGACTTCCCTTACCTGAAACGAAGTCTTGCTTGTAGTAAGACACAGAGCCTGGGATTTAACTCCATTTCTGAAGGGAAACACACAACATAGTTCTCATCCATGGATCACACTCTGCTTTAGAGCAAGAAGCACACTCTAGCTTTCTAGAGTCTCTAATACACCAGGAAATCTGAGTGTGCCCAGGACAAAAGAACGGTGTTTCCTATACATATGGACCATATGTAGTCCAAATCTACTTATGAAACTGATACAAGCACTGACACTCTAACATCCAATGCTTGTCAGTTAAGATGAGAAACGTGTGAGCTTCGTGAATGATGTAGTTAGTTTGAGCAGAAAAGTGACTGCCCTTACCTGAATGGAAGTCTTGCTTGTAGGAAGACTCAGAGCCTGGGATTTAACTCAATTTCTGAAGTAAAACACACAGCAGTGTAATCATCCATTGATCACACTCTGCTTTAGAAGAAGAAGCACGCTCTTGCTTTCAAGACTCTCAAAGACAGCAGCAAACGTGAGTGTTCTGAGAACAAAAGAACGGTGTTTCCTACACATAGGGACCATATCTAGTCCAACTCTGCTTCTGAAACAGATACAAAGCACTGGTCCTCTAACATCCAATGCTTGTCAGTTAAGATGAGAAACGTGTGAGCTTCGTGAACGATGTTGTTCCTTTGAGCAGAAAAGTGACTGCCCTTACCTGAAACGAAGTCTTGCTTGTAGGAAGACTCAGTGCCTGGGATTTAACTCCATTTCTGAAGTAAAACACACAGGAGTGTAATCATCCATTGATCACACTCTGTTTTAGAGTGAGAAGCATGCTCTTGCTTTCTAGAGTCTCTAAGACAGCAGGAAACGTGAGTGTGCCCAGAACAAAAGATCGGTGTTTCCTACACATATGGACAATATGTAGTCAAATCTGCTTCTGAAACTGATACAAAGCACTGACCCTCTAACATCCAATGCTTGTCAGTTAAGATGAGAAACGTGTGAGCTTCATGAACAATGTAGTTCGTTTGAGCAGAAAACTGACTGCCCTTACCTGAAACGAAGTCTTGCTTGTAGGAAGACTCAGAGCCTGGGATTTAACTGCATTTCTGAAGTGAAACACACAGCAGGGTTCTCATCCATTGATCACACTCTGCGTTAGAACAAGAAGCATACTCTTGCTTCCTAGAGTCTCTAAGACAGCAAGAAACGTGACTTTGCTGAAAACAAAAGAACAGTGTTTCCTACCCTTACGGACCATATCTAGTCCAACTCTGCTTCTGAAACTGATACAAAGCACTGGTCCTCTAACATCCAATGCTTGTCTGTTTAGATGAGAAACATGTGAGCTCCGTGAAAGATGTAGTTCGTTTGAGCTGAAAAGTGACTGCCCTTATCTGAAACGACGTCTTGCTTGTAGGAAGACATAGAGCCTGGGATTTAACTACATTTATGAAGGGAAACACACAGCATAGTTTTCATCCATGGATCACACTCTGCTTTAGAGCGAGAAGCACGCTCTTGCTTTCTAGAATCTCCAAGACAGCAGGAAACGTGAGTGTGCTGAGAACAAAAGACCGGTGTTTCCTGCACATACAGACCATACCTAGTTCAACTCTTCTTCTGAAACTGATACAAAGCACTGGTCCTCTAACATCCAATGCTTGTCAGTTAAGATGAGAAACGTGTGAGCTTCGTGAACTTTGTAGTTCGTTTGAGCTGAAAAGTGACTGCCCTTACCTGAAACGAAGTCTTGCTTGTAGGAAGAGTCAGAGCCTGGGATTTAACTCCATTTCTGAAGTGAAACACACAGCATAGTTCTCATCCACGGATCACACTCTGCTTTAGAGCGAGAAGCACGCTCTTGCTTTCTAGAGTCTCTAAGAAAGCAGGAAACGTGAGTGTGCTGAGAACAAAAGAACGGTGTTTCCTACAAATACGGACCATATCTAGTCCAACTCTTCTTCTGAACCTGATACAAAGCACTGGTCCTCTAACATCCAATGCTTGTCAGTTAAGAAGAGAAACGTGTGAGCTTCGTGAACGATGTAGTTCCTTTGAGCAGAAAAGTGACTGCCCTTACCAGAAACGAAGTCTTCCTTGTAGGAAGACTCAGAGCCTGGGATTTAACTCCATTTCTGAAGGCAAACACACAGCATAGTTCCCATCCATGGATCACACTCTGCTTTAGAGCGAGAAGTACGCTCTTGCTTTCTAGAGTCTCTAAGACAGCAGGAAACGTGAGTGTGCTGAGAACAAAAGAACGGTGTAACCTACACATACGGACCATATCTAGTCCAACTCTTCTTCTGAAACTGATACAAAGCACTGGTCCTCTAACATCCAATGCTTGTCAGTTAAGATGAGAAACGTGTGAGCTTTGTGAAAGATGTAGTTCCTTTGAACTGAAAAGTGACTTCCCTTACCTGAAACGAAGTCTTGCTTGTAGTAAGACACAGAGCCTGGGATTTAACTCCATTTCTGAAGGGAAACACACAACATAGTTCTCATCCATGGATCACACTCTGCTTTAGAGCAAGAAGCACACTCTAGCTTTCTAGAGTCTCTAATACACCAGGAAATCTGAGTGTGCCCAGGACAAAAGAACGGTGTTTCCTATACATATGGACCATATGTAGTCCAAATCTACTTATGAAACTGATACAAGCACTGACACTCTAACATCCGATGCTTGTCAGTTAAGATGAGAAACGTGTGAGCTTCGTGAACGATGTAGTTAGTTTGAGCAGAAAAGTGACTGCCCTTACCTGAATGGAAGTCTTGCTTGTAGGAAGACTCAGAGCCTGGGATTTAACTCAATTTCTGAAGTAAAACACACAGCAGTGTAATCATCCATTGATCACATTCTGCCTTAGAACAAGAAGCACGCTCTTGCTTTCAAGACTCTCAAAGACAGCAGCAAACGTGAGTGTTCTGAGAACAAAAGAACGGTGTTTCCTACACATATGGACCATATCTAGTCCAACTCTGCTTCTGAAACAGATACAAAGCACTGGTCCTCTAACATCCAATACTTGTCAGTTAAGATGAGAAACGTGTGAGCTTCGTGAACGATGTTGTTCCTTTGAGCAGAAAAGTGACTGCCCTTACCTGAAACGAAGTCTTGCTTGTAGGAAGACTCAGTGCCTGGGATTTAACTCCATTTCTGAAGTAAAACACACAGCAGTGTAATCATCCATTGATCACACTCTGTTTTAGAGTGAGAAGCATGCTCTTGCTTTCTAGAGTCTCTAAGGCAGCAGGAAATCTGAGTGTGCCCAGGACAAAAGAACGGTGTTTCCTATACATATGGACAATATGTAGTCCAAATCTGCTTCTGAAACTGATACAAAGCACTGACCCTCTAACATCCAATGCTTGTCAGTTAAGATGAGAAACGTGTGAGCTTCGTGAACGATGTAGTTAGTTTGAGAAGAAAAGTGACTGCCCTTACCTGAATGGAAGTCTTGCTTGTAGGAAGACTCAGAGCCTGGGATTTAACTCAATTTCTGAAGTAAAACACACAGCAGTGTAATGATCCATTGATCACATTCTGCTTTAGAACAAGAAGCACGCTCTTGCTTTCAAGACTCTCAAAGACAGCAGCAAACGTGAGTGTTCTGAGAACAAAAGAACGGTGTTTCCTACACATAGGGACCATATCTAGTCCAACTCTGCTTCTGAAACAGATACAAAGCACTGGTCCTCTAACATCCAATGCTTGTCAGTTAAGATGAGAAACGTGTGAGCTTTGTGAACGATGTTGTTCCTTTGAGCAGAAAAGTGACTGCCCTTACCTGAAACGAAGTCTTGCTTGTAGGAAGACTCAGTGCCTGGGATTTAACTCCATTTCTGAAGTAAAACACACAGCAGTGTAATCATCCATTGATCACACTCTGTTTTAGAGTGAGAAGCATGCTCTTGCTTTCTAGAGTCTCTAAGGCAGCAGGAAACGTGAGTGTGCCCAGAACAAAAGATCGGTGTTTCCTACACATATGGACAATATGTAGTCCAAATCTGCTTCTGAAACTGATACAAAGCACTGACCCTCTAACATCCAATGCTTGTCAGTTAAGATGAGAAACGTGTGAGCTTCATGAACAATGTAGTTCGTTTGAGCAGAAAACTGACTGCCCTTACCTGAAACGAAGTCTTGCTTGTAGGAAGACTCAGAGCCTGGGATTTAACTGCATTTCTGAAGTGAAACACACAGCAGGGTTCTCATCCATTGATCACACTCTGCGTTAGAACAAGAAGCATACTCATGCTTCCTAGAGTCTCTAAGACAGCAAGAAACATGACTTTGCTGAAAACAAAAGAACAGTGATTCCTACCCATACGGACCATATCTAGTCCAACTCTGCTTCTGAAACTGATACAAGGCACTGTTCCTCTAACATCCAATGCTTGTCTGTTTAGATGAGAAACATGTGAGCTCTGTGAAAGATGTAGTTCGTTTGAGCTGAAAAGTGACTGCCCTTAACTGAAACGAAGTCTTGCTTGTAGGAAGACATAGAGCCTGGGATTTAACTACATTTATGAAGGGAAACACACAGCATAGTTTTCATCCATGGATCACACTCTGCTTTAGAGCGAGAAGCACGCTCTTGCTTTCTAGAGTCTCCAAGACAGCAGGAAACGTGAATGTGCTGAGAACAAAAGAACGGTGTTTCCTGCACATACAGACCATACCTAGTCCAACTCTTCTTCTGAAACTGATACAAAGCACTGGTCCTCTAACATCCAATGCTTGTCAGTTAAGAAGAGAAACGTGTGAGCTTCGTGAACGATGTAGTTCGTTTGAGCAGAAAAGTGACTGCCCTTACCTGAAACGAAGTCTTCCTTGTAGGGAGACTCAGAGCCTGGGATTTAACTCCATCTCTGAAGGCCACCACACAGCATAGTTCTCATCCATGGATCACACTCTGCTTTAGAGCGAGAAGTACGCTCTTGCTTTCTAGAGTCTCTAAGACAGCAGGAAACGTGAGTGTGCTGAGAACAAAAGAACGGTGTAACCTACACATACGGACCATATCTAGTCCAACTCTTCTTCTGAAACTGATACAAAGCACTGGTCCTCTAACATCCAATGCTTGTCTGTTAAGATGAGAAACGTGTGAGGTTCGTGAACGATGTAGTTCCTTTGAGCAGAAAAGTGACTGCCCTTACCTGAAACGAAGTCTTGCATGTAGGAAGACTCAGAGCCTGGGATTTAACTCCATTTCTGAATTGAAACACACAGCATAGTTCTCATCCATGGATCACACTCTGCTTTAGAGCGAGAAGCACACTCTTGCTTTCTAGAGTCTCTAAGACAGCAGGAAATCTGAGTGTGCCCAGAACAAAAGATCGGTGTTTCCTACACATATGGACCATATCTAGTCCAAATCATCTTCCGAAACTGATACAAAGCACTGGTCCTCTAACATCCAATGCTTGTCTGTTAAGATGAGAACGTGTGAGCTTTGTGAATGATGTAGTTCCTTTGAACTGAAATGTGACTTCCCTTACCTGAAACGAAGTCTTGCTTGTAGTAAGACACAGAGCCTGGGATTTAAGTCCATTTCTGAAGGGAAACAAACAACATAGTTCTCATCCATGGATCACACTCTGCTTTAGAGCAAGAAGCACACTCTAGCTTTCTAGAGTCTCTAATACAGCAGGAAATCTGAGTGTGCCCAGGACAAAAGAACGGTGTTTCCTATACATATGGACCATATGTAGTCCAAATCTGCTTCTGAAACTGATACAAAGCAATGACCCTCTAACATCCAATGCTTGTCAGTTAAGATGAGAAACGTGTGAGCTTCGTGAACGATGTAGTTCCTTTGAGCAGAAAAGTGACTGCCCTTACCTTAAACGAAGTCTTGCTTGTAGGGAGACTCAGAGCCTGGGATTTAACTCCATTTCTGAAGTGAAACACACAGCAGGGTTCTCATCCATTGATCAAACTCTGTGTTAGAACAAGAAGCATACACTTGCTTCCTAGAGTCTATAAGACAGCAGGAAACGT
The DNA here is from genome assembly GCA_949786385.1 of Onychomys leucogaster. Classification (NCBI taxonomy): domain Eukaryota; kingdom Metazoa; phylum Chordata; class Mammalia; order Rodentia; family Cricetidae; genus Onychomys; species Onychomys leucogaster. The sequence goes on from CATKUP010000548.1 coordinate 123,688, forward strand.
GAGTGTGCTGAGAACAAAAGAACGGAGTTTCCTACTCATACGGACCATATCTAGTCCAACTCTTCTTCTGAAACTGATACACAGCACTGGTACTCTAACATCCAATCCTTGTCAATTAAGATGAGAAACGTGTGAGCTTTGTGAACGATGTAGTTCGTTTGAGCAGAAAAGTGACTGCCCTTACCTGAATGGAAGTCTTGCTTGTAGGAAGACTCAGAGCCTGGGATTTAACTCCATTTCTGAAGTAAAACACACAGCAGTGTAATCATCCATTGATCACACTCTGCTTTAGAATAAGAAGCACGCTCTTGCTTTCTAGACTCTCAAAGACAGCAGGAAACGTGAGTGTGCTGAGAACAAAAGAACGGTGTTTCCTACACATAGGGACCATATCTAGTCCAACTCTGCTTCTGAAACAGATACAAAGCACTGGTCCTCTAACATCCAATGCTTGTCAGTTAAGATGAGAAACGTGTGAGCTTCGTGAACGATGTTGTTCCTTTGAGCAGAAAAGTGACTGCCCTTACCTGAAACGAAGTCTTGCTTGTAGGGAGACACAGAGCATGGGATTTAACTCCATTTCTGAAGTGAAACACACAGCATAGTCTCATCCATGGATCACACTCTGTTTTAGAGCGAGAAGCACGCTCTTGCTTTCTAGAGTCTCTAAGGCAGCAGGAAACGTGAGTGTGCCCAATACAAATGATCGGTGTTTCCTACACATATGGACAATATGTAGTCCAAATCTGCTTCTGAAACTGATACAAAGCACTGACCCTCTAACATCCAATGCTTGTCAGTTAAGATGAGAAACGTGTGAGCTTCATGAACAATGTAGTTCGTTTGAGCAGAAAACTGACTGCCCTTACCTGAAACGAAGTCTTGCTTGTAGGAAGACTCAGAGCCTGGGATTTAACTGCATTTCTGAAGTGAAACACACAGCAGGGTTCTCATCCATTGATCACACTCTGCGTTAGAACAAGAAGCATACTCATGCTTCCTAGAGTCTCTAAGACAGCAAGAAACATGACTTTGCTGAAAACAAAAGAACAGTGATTCCTACCCATACGGACCATATCTAGTCCAACTCTGCTTCTGAAACTGATACAAGGCACTGTTCCTCTAACATCCAATGCTTGTCTGTTTAGATGAGAAACATGTGAGCTCTGTGAAAGATGTAGTTCGTTTGAGCTGAAAAGTGACTGCCCTTAACTGAAACGAAGTCTTGCTTGTAGGAAGACATAGAGCCTGGGATTTAACTACATTTATGAAGGGAAACACACAGCATAGTTTTCATCCATGGATCACACTCTGCTTTAGAGCGAGAAGCACGCTCTTGCTTTCTAGAGTCTCCAAGACAGCAGGAAACGTGAGTGTGCTGAGAACAAAAGAACGGTGTTTCCTGCACATACAGACCATACCTAGTCCAACTCTTCTTCTGAAACTGATACAAAGCACTGGTCCTCTAACATCCAATGCTTGTCAGTTAAGAAGAGAAACGTGTGAGCTTCGTGAACGATGTAGTTCGTTTGAGCAGAAAAGTGACTGCCCTTACCTGAAACGAAGTCTTCCTTGTAGGGAGACTCAGAGCCTGGGATTTAACTCCATCTCTGAAGGCCACCACACAGCATAGTTCTCATCCATGGATCACACTCTGCTTTAGAGCGAGAAGTACGCTCTTGCTTTCTAGAGTCTCTAAGACAGCAGGAAACGTGAGTGTGCTGAGAACAAAAGAACGGTGTAACCTACACATACGGACCATATCTAGTCCAACTCTTCTTCTGAAACTGATACAAAGCACTGGTCCTCTAACATCCAATGCTTGTCTGTTAAGATGAGAAACGTGTGAGGTTCGTGAACGATGTAGTTCCTTTGAGCAGAAAAGTGACTGCCCTTACCTGAAACGAAGTCTTGCATGTAGGAAGACTCAGAGCCTGGGATTTAACTCCATTTCTGAATTGAAACACACAGCATAGTTCTCATCCATGGATCACACTCTGCTTTAGAGCGAGAAGCACACTCTTGCTTTCTAGAGTCTCTAAGACAGCAGGAAATCTGAGTGTGCCCAGAACAAAAGATCGGTGTTTCCTACACATATGGACCATATCTAGTCCAAATCATCTTCCGAAACTGATACAAAGCACTGGTCCTCTAACATCCAATGCTTGTCTGTTAAGATGAGAACGTGTGAGCTTTGTGAATGATGTAGTTCCTTTGAACTGAAATGTGACTTCCCTTACCTGAAACGAAGTCTTGCTTGTAGTAAGACACAGAGCCTGGGATTTAAGTCCATTTCTGAAGGGAAACAAACAACATAGTTCTCATCCATGGATCACACTCTGCTTTAGAGCAAGAAGCACACTCTAGCTTTCTAGAGTCTCTAATACAGCAGGAAATCTGAGTGTGCCCAGGACAAAAGAACGGTGTTTCCTATACATATGGACCATATGTAGTCCAAATCTGCTTCTGAAACTGATACAAAGCAATGACCCTCTAACATCCAATGCTTGTCAGTTAAGATGAGAAACGTGTGAGCTTCGTGAACGATGTAGTTCCTTTGAGCAGAAAAGTGACTGCCCTTACCTTAAACGAAGTCTTGCTTGTAGGGAGACTCAGAGCCTGGGATTTAACTCCATTTCTGAAGTGAAACACACAGCAGGGTTCTCATCCATTGATCAAACTCTGTGTTAGAACAAGAAGCATACACTTGCTTCCTAGAGTCTATAAGACAGCAGGAAACGTGAGTGTGCTGAGAACAAAAGAACGGAGTTTCCTACTCATACGGACCATATCTAGTCCAACTCTTCTTCTGAAACTGATACACAGCACTGGTACTCTAACATCCAATCCTTGTCAATTAAGATGAGAAACGTGTGAGCTTTGTGAACGATGTAGTTCGTTTGAGCAGAAAAGTGACTGCCCTTACCTGAATGGAAGTCTTGCTTGTAGGAAGACTCAGAGCCTGGGATTTAACTCCATTTCTGAAGTAAAACACACAGCAGTGTAATCATCCATTGATCACACTCTGCTTTAGAATAAGAAGCACGCTCTTGCTTTCTAGACTCTCAAAGACAGCAGGAAACGTGAGTGTGCTGAGAACAAAAGAACGGTGTTTCCTACACATAGGGACCATATCTAGTCCAACTCTGCTTCTGAAACAGATACAAAGCACTGGTCCTCTAACATCCAATGCTTGTCAGTTAAGATGAGAAACGTGTGAGCTTCGTGAACGATGTTGTTCCTTTGAGCAGAAAAGTGACTGCCCTTACCTGAAACGAAGTCTTGCTTGTAGGGAGACACAGAGCATGGGATTTAACTCCATTTCTGAAGTGAAACACACAGCATAGTCTCATCCATGGATCACACTCTGTTTTAGAGCGAGAAGCACGCTCTTGCTTTCTAGAGTCTCTAAGGCAGCAGGAAACGTGAGTGTGCCCAGAACAAATGATCGGTGTTTCCTACACATATGGACAATATGTAGTCCAAATCTGCTTCTGAAACTGATACAAAGCACTGACCCTCTAACATCCAATGCTTGTCAGTTAAGATGAGAAACGTGTGAGCTTCATGAACAATGTAGTTCATTTGAGCAGAAAACTGACTGCCCTTACCTGAAACGAAGTCTTGCTTGTAGGAGGACTCAGAGCCTGGGATTTAACTCCATTTCTGAAGTGAAACACACAGCAGGGTTCTCATCCATTGATCACACTCTGCGTTAGAACAAGAAGCATACTCTTGCTTCCTAGAGTATCTAAGACAGCAAGAAACGTGAGTTTGCTGAAAACAAAAGAACAGTGTTTCAACACATAAGGACCATATCTAGTCCAACTCTGCTTCTGAAACTTATACAAAGCACTGGTCCTCTAACATCCAATGCTTGTCTGTTTAGATGAGAAACATGTGAGCTCCATGAAAGATGTAGTTCGTTTGAGCTGAAAAGTGACTGCCCTTACCTGAAACGAACTCTTGCTTGTAGGAAGACATAGAGCCTGGGATTTTACTACATTTATGAAGGGAAACACACAGCATAGTTTTCATCCATGGATCACACTCTGCTTTAGAGCGAGAAGCACACTCTTGCTTTCTAGAGTCTCTAAGACAGCAGGAAATCTGAGTGTGCCCAGAACAAAATAACGTTGTTTCCTACACATATGGACCATATCTAGTCCAAATCATCTTCTGAAACTGATACAATGCACTGGTCCTCTAACATCCAATGCTTGTCAGTTAAGATGAGAACGTGTGAGCTCGGTGAAAGATATAGTTCTTTTGAGCTGAAAAGTGACTGCCCTTACCTGAAACGAAGTGTTGCTTGTAGGGATACTCAGAGCCTGGGATTTAACTCCATTTCTGAAGGGAAACACACAGCATAGTTCTCATCCATTGATCACACTCTGCTTTAGAGCAAGAAGCAAGCTCTTGCTTTCTAGAGTCTCTAAGACAGCAGGTAACGTGAGTGTGCTTAGAACAAAAGAACGGTGTTTCCTACACATATGGACATTATATAGTTCAACTCTTCTTCTGAAATTGATACAAAGCACTGGTCCTCTAACATCCAATGATTGTCAGTTAAGATGAGAAACGTGTGAGCATCGTGAACGATGTAGTTCGTTTGAGCAGAAAACTGACTGCCCTTACATGAAACGATGTCTTGCTTGTAGGAAGACTCAGATCCTGGCATTTAACTCCATTTCCGAAGTGAAACACACAGCAGTGTTCTCATCCATTGATCACACTCTGCTTTAGATCAAGAAGCATGCTTTTGCTTTCTAGAGTCTCTAACACAGCAGGAAACGTGAGTTTGCTTAGAACAAAAGAACGGTGTTTCCTACACATAAGGACCCAATCCAGTCGAACTCTGCTTCTGAAACTGATACAAAGCACTGGTCCTCTAACTTCCAATGCTTGTCATTTAAAATGAGAAACGTGTGAGCTCAGTGAACGATGTAGTTCGTTTGAGCAGAAAAGTGACTGCCCTTACCTGAAACGATGTCTTGCTTGTAGGAAGACTCAGAGCCTGGGATTTAACTCCATTTCTGAAGGCCACCACACAGCATAGTTCTCATCCATGGATAACACTCTGCTTTAGAACGAGAAGTACGCTCTTACTTTCTAGAGTCTCTAAGAAAGCAGGAAACGTGAGTGTGCTGAGAACAAAAGAACGGTGTTTCCTACACATACGGACCATATCTAGTCCAACTCTTCTTCTGAAACTGATACAAAGCACTGGTCCTCTAACATCCAATGCTTGTCAGTTAAGAAGAGAAACGTGTGAGCTTCGTGAACGATGAAGTTCGTTTGAGCAGAAAACTGACTGCCCTTACCCGAAACGAAGTCTTGCTTGTAGGAAGACTCAGAGCCTGGGATTTAACTCCATTTCTGAAGCCAAGCACACAGCATAGTTCCCATCCATGGATCACACTCTGCTTTAGAGCGAGAAGTACGCTCTTGCATTCTAGAGTCTCTAAGACAGCAGGAAACGTGAGTGTGCTGAGAACAAAAGAACGGTGTAACCTACACATACGGACCATATCTAGTCCAACTCTTCTTCTGAAACTGATACAAAGCACTGGTCCTCTAACATCCAATGCTTGTCAGTTAAGATGAGAAACGTGTGAGCTTCGTGAACGATGTAGTTCGTTTGAGCAGAAAAGTGACTGCCCTTACCTGAAACGAAGTATTGCATGTAGGAAGACTCAGAGCCTGGGATTTAACTCCATTTCTGAATTGAAACACACAGCATAGTTCTCATCCATGGATCACACTCTGCTTTAGAGCAGGAAGCACACTCTTGCTTTCTAGAGTCTCTAAGACAGCAGGAAACGTGAGTGTGCCCAGAACAAAAGAACGGTGTTTCCTACACATATGGACTATATGTAGTCCAAATCTTCTTCTGAAACTGATAGAATGCACTGGTCCTCTAACATCCAATGCTTGTCAGTTAAGATGAGAAACGTGTGAGCTTTGTGAATGATGTAGTTCCTTTGAACTGAAATGTGACTTCCCTTACCTGAAACGAAGTCTTGCTTGTAGTAAGACACAGAGCCTGGGATTTTAGTCCATTTCTGAAGGGAAACACACAACATAGTTCTCATCCATGGATCACACTCTGCTTTAGAGCAAGAAGCACACTCTAGCTTTCTAGAGTCTCTAATACAGCAGGAAATCTGAGTGTGCCCAGGACAAAAGAACGGTGTTTCCTATACATATGGACCATATGTAGTCCAAATCTGCTTCTGAAACTGATACAAAGCACTGACCCTCTAACATCCAATGCTTGTCAGTTAAGATGAGAAACGTGTGAGCTTCCTGAACGATGTAGTTCGTTTGAGCCGAAAAGTGACTGCCCTTACCTGAATGGAAGTCTTGCTTATAGGAAGACTCAGAGCCTGGGATTTAACTCCATTTCTGAAGTAAAACACACAGCAGTGTAATCATCCATTGATCACACTCTGCTTTAGAACAAGAAGCACGCTCTTGCTTTCTAGACTCTCAAAGAAAGCAGGAATCGTGAGTGTGCTGAGAACAAAAGAACGGTGTTTACTACTCATACGGACCATATCTAGTCCAACTCTGCTTCTGAAACAGATACAAAGCACTGGTCCTCTAACATCCAATGCTTGTCAGTTAAGATGAGAAACGTGTGAGCTTCGTGAACGATGTAGTTCGTTTGAACAGAAAACTGACTGCCCTAACCTGAAACGAAGTCTTGCTTGTAGGGAGACACAGAGCATGGGATTTAACTCCATTTCTGAAGTGAAACACACAGCATAGTCTCATCCATGGATCACACTCTGTTTTAGAGCGAGAAGCACGCTCTTGCTTTCTAGAGTCTCTAAGGCAGCAGGAAACATGAGTGTGCCCAGAACAAATGATCGGTGTTTCCTACACATATGGACAATATGTAGTCCAAATCTGCTTCTGAAACTGATACAAAGCACTGACCCTCTAACATCCAATGCTTGTCAGTTAAGATGAGAATCGTGTGAGCTTCATGAACAATGTAGTTCGTTTGAGCAGAAAACTGACTGCGCTTACCTGAAACGAAGTCTTGCTTGTAGGAAGACTCAGAGCCTGGGATTTAACTCCATTTCTGAAGTGAAACCCACAGCAGGGTTCTCATCCATTGATCACACTCTGAGTTAGAACAAGAAGCATACTCTTGCTTCCTAGAGTCTCTAAGACAGCAAGAAACGTGAGTTTGCTGAAAACAAAAGAACAGTGTTTCAACACATAAGGACCATATCTAGTATAACTCTGCTTCTGGAACTGATACAAAGCACTGGTCCTCTAACATCCAATACTTGTCTGTT